>LPNX010223525.1:0-62224 GCA_001517045.1 Pseudotsuga menziesii
CCATGGGAATTTTTGAGGGTATGGAGGCGTCCATTGTTGTTGTGTCCTAGGAGGAAAACATGTCTGAGATGATTGTAACATCTAGGGATTAGTCCAATAATAATTATATGATTGCATGGGGTTGGGTACCATATCTGGAGAACAATGTTTCCATGGGCATTTCTGAGATATGAAGAAAACTTGTTTATCTTTTGCACTTGCATTTTCATAGACTTCGTTTATCCCAAGTAATGAAGGGAAATTCCTTTTAGCATTTCCTTGTTCCAAAATATGGAAAACCTCCATCTTATCCAACGGGAAGTCCTTTAAGGGATGTTTCTTTTTGCATTTGGGTAACAATATTGACTGATCCAATTCAACCTCATTTTATTTCTTTTTAGTATGCAGGGTATCCAGTTGAGAGCTTGAGGAATTGAGTATATCAGTTTTTAAATCCTCCATAAGGTTACCAATCCATGCTATCATAATGCCTTCTTTAGGTATCTTGATGATCCTATCTAATGCGTCTCTTGACCCCTTTTTTGGTCTAGAAGTGCTTCTTGAATATATNCGTAAGGTTACCAATCCATGCTATCATAATGCCTTCTTTAGGTATCTTGATGATCCTATCTAATGCGTCTCTTGACCCCTTTTTTGGTCTAGAAGTGCTTCTTGAATATATTCTACAGATTTCATAAATCTCATGGTAATTGAGATGTGATACATCTCCATATCCCATCAAGTTCAAGATTTTGATATACTATTCTTTGATTCCTCATAGAAAAAGGCTCTTTAAGGTTTCATCATCTAACTCATTTTTCTTGGGCCACTGTAAATTGTACTGGAACCTTTCCACATAATATTCTAAGCTTTAGTCTCCCTATTGTGACATTCTAAAAATCGTTTCCTTCCAATCCTTGTCCTTGCAATAGCCCTAATATTTACTTAGGAAATATTTCTTCATTTATGTCCGTGTAGAAATGGTGTCCCCTCTGAGCCCCATGAAATGATGAAGTGTTGCATTCTTTAGGGTGGAAGAAAACAATTTCAGCTTTTGGGCTTATGAAATATAATCATAACCTCTACACAAAACATCGAATTCAAATAGGAATGTATATGGATATTCACTTTCCATCCCATGAAAAATTGGCAATGTTAATGGGGGACTATTTTTCATTTGAGATACAATTCCACTCCTGACATTCTTAATTAGGAATTCAAAGATAACTGTTTCCTCTTTGGTAGGAGCATTTTCCTCTTCAACAGGGATATTTATCCAAAAGTATTAGAATCCTTATAGTGATATTGATTTTTTGTAGGAACGAAGATTCGCTACTTATTAAACTGGATTTGACTCGATATTAGTCTTTCCTCCAAGGATCTCCTCTTTATCAGTAGAATCTGCAATTGGCAATAAAATCTTTGCCCAAACTGATAAAGCAATATCAACTACAGGATTAGAGTATTACACAAATTCTTCACATGTCTCCATTGGTTTCTTTTTGCTGCAATATTGATTGGTGGTGATTTTTTCTAGAGATATCACTCACCAAACCTTCTCGCTTGGTTGATTTTCTCGCACGGTTACTCTCTTGGGTGTTCTTGACGTTGTTGCTAAGTCTACCCTTATTATCTATTAATCTATTCATGAATCATTAACATAGTTTGAATNCCTTCTCGCTTTGTTGATTTTCTCGCACGGTTACTCTCTTGGGTGTTCTTGACGTTGTTGCTAAGTCTACCCTTATTATCTATTAATCTATTCATGAATCATTAACATAGTTTGAATTTGTAAAGACTCACTTAAGGTGAATGCATTGTGATTTTAAACTATAGAAATTCTATAGCAAGGTTGTCTTTACATATTATTTTTTTTACTAAAATACTACTAAATAAAAAGATTAAGTGCAAGCAAGAAATTGGAGAAAAATAAGCCAATAATTGTCAATGTTATAATTTGAAAAAGAATCAAATTGTCTTTTAAGAATAAGAGAAAATTTCATACGGAAAAAAGAAAAAGGAAAGAAATTGCAAACTCAAAATCACTATTTAGCATGTAAACCAATGTAAAGTATTACACTAGCCATGGAAACTCCCAGGAAATGGCATGAAAATGATGAGCCTTTTAATCCTCTTCTAATTTCTTAGAAAACAACTAAGAAGTCTATGCATTAATTATAAAACCGAGAGTTCATGAGGAACTTGCAAGTTACCAGACAGTGTATATGTTAGTCATTGTGATTTTATTTTGATTTTCACACTATGAAGTTGTATTTTTTCTTAAAAAAACTAGTAACAACAATAACTAACATATAGGAAAGGAAGTATTAAAATCAATTAACAAGAAAGTAACACACTCACCAAATAAACAAATTGCAAAGAGTAGATTCAAACACACTTACTATTGAAAGGAAACACCGATTTAAATCGTGTTGTAAAATTAAAGGAAATTACAGGAATTTAAATTTAACCTATTACATAAATTGAAATTAATAGAAACTATAAAATGAATGCTCTCAAGTTTAAATCAATTTTAACAAGAAAGGAAATTCGCACCTCTAGACTGGAATGATCACACATCACCAAACTTTAACAAATCAAATATAAGAAAATAGCTAACCCTTTCCAATGTTTGAAATACTATTTTCATTTAAACATTTATCTCATTAACCCCTGCTCCATGCTTAAAATAAAAATCATTTTTAAATATCCTATTAATCAATTATGAAAAATATACAAATTACAAATAAAAAACATTAATTACTGCAAAGGAAATGATACGCATGAAAATAAAATCTATCAAACAAACAAGCAAAGTATTTAAGAATAAGACACTCACACACTCGTAGGAACTTGTAATATAATGAAAATAACCCACTATCTAATATACATAATAAAAAATACAGTCAGCACCTATCCACTGAGGGGGGCCTCCCTATGGCGACAAGATTCCTACAGTAACATAAAAATCAGCTCAACCACACATAGATTAACACAAACTAGCTCCACCAAATGAATTAAGGAAACTGATAATACAGAGTTCTTTATATTCTTCTCAAAATATCAACTAGTTATTTCACTAGGAGAGTGTCCTTATAAAAACAGCTAAAACTATTATTATCAAACAACTTAGATAATCTCAAAATCCAAGGATTCTCACTGGCATCTTTCATATGCGCAAGACCATTTATACCAAGTTGTATAACCTTCTTGTAAAGTTTCTGCAGCTGGGAGTTTATGTAATTGCCTTTAATGGTTCCATACTTATCCATAATATGTATATGGAGGATCTATAGCTATTACAAGACTCTCATAAAGGTTCTAAAACTTATTTTATGGTTCTGTTGCTTCCATAAAATTGTCATAATGGTTCTACAACTACTAAAGCGCAATCATCTTTATACACATGCGGCATGACAATAATTACAAGAAGTTGTGAGCATTCATATATATACACCTATGGATCAAATAGCTAACAAAATACAAATAAATACAACTACTTCATACCTTATGCCAAACATATGCAATTTTAGTATAAAAGGAATACGCAAAGACTTCAAAAGGTAGCAAAAAGGATGGTGATTTTGTCAAAAAGGGTGTTTAGGAATGCCATAGCAATGTGTGTCAGATGGCATGATTTATTTTCAGTGGGTTTGATATCTATATTATCTTGTGATAGGTGTCTAATTCATTTCAGTAAAATGCTAGTGTTTCTTCACATGTGATAGGTGCAATATCTACTTCATTGATGGTCGACATGTGATCTAGATTCTATATTACAAAGGGTGTGAGTTTAAGGATGACTTACAATAGATAGTGTATTTTTTCCAATGGATGATGGTGTTTAGAGTAGATTGATGTCTGTGACAGGATTGCTTGACAATTTTATTATTTCTTGATTTTTAGAGCCTGGCAGCGAGCTAATTTAATATGTGATGTACTGATGATTATTGGTTGATATGTTTTGGTTGAGTTTTGATTCAAGGGTTTACAAGAATAACAACCTTGCTCAATTTCAATGATTTCTTAGAGATATTTTGGTGTTATCGCTTGGGGATACATTAATTGTACATTGCATGCATTTCTAGAGAGATTTATCATGGATATGATAGCTAGTGTTATGCCATGTTATTTGTGATCTAGTGCATTTTGTACCGATGGTGGTGGAATCAATTGATTATGGACATGTCATTGATGGGAATAGTGATGATTACCATTAACTAAGTTGTTGGATTCTATTAGTCAGAGAGAGTTTACTATGATGATACTCTTTCTTCAACACTCCCTCAATAAAATGGAGGTGACCTTGTTGATGGTGTTATTCCAATTGTTGGTAGGCATGAGAGGGATTCTCATGCTCACATTTAATGATGAATTTTTGTTATTCTTGTGTTTTTTCTTCAAGCTTGGTATGTCGTCTTGGTTCTAGAGTGATTTTAGAGTCCAACAGGAAGCAGTGCTCCAATTTTATGTTACTTCAATTTCACAACTGGTCATTGTTCTCTTGAATCCCTTTGCAGAGGGGAAGAGGTAGAAACTTGGTTTTGTGATGTAAACCAAGTTAACTTATTGTATTATTATTATATGTTCACCATCTATGAATCCACGTTGTATATTTTTTGGTTGATTTCTTGAAGAGAGACATACCTTTGTGAATAGTGATTACTTAGATGCTGAGGTGTGTGGACCTGTACTTGTGGAGGCTCTAGAGTTACAAGTTATAGCTTCATAGGGGGTTGATGGGTGTTATAGAAAACACTTTTATCATAAAGAGGGAGAGTTGACATTTTGAGTGTGTGGACCTGTACTTATGGAGGCTCTAGAGTTACAAGTTATAGCTTCATAGGGGGTTGATGGGTGTTATAGAAAACACTTTTATCATAAAGAGGGAGAGTTGACATTTTGAGTTACTCCAAAACTATTTTCACCTTGATAGGAGAAAATCATGTTTCCTAGACCCTTGGTGTTGTTTCATGGACATATGGATGATCAATTCAATTGTATGATTGCCCTTGGTTAGAGTGTTTGCATGGTACCCTTACCCAAGGGGTTGGTATCCTATTCATCTTGTTAACTAACCCATTAGCTGCACACAATCGAGAAGACAATTTCTCAACTAGGACAGTTACCTACCTAGGAGGATGGAATTGGGAACTTGGAGGGAAATTAGTCTTAGGATTTTGGGACCATGTGATATACACATTGAGGTCTCTTTCTCTTAATTTTATATACCTCATTTGAATTCTTATTTGAATTTTCTACTTTGTAGCATTAGAGATATTATGATAGCATGTTGCTTGTTTGGAGAATTCCTCGCACTAGAGGAGGCACATTGGGCATTCCATATAAGGTAATTGAGCCCTATATGGAATTGGGTTTCTTGGATGCTTGCATGGAGTCTTGTATTTGACATGGCGACACCAGAGTTGTGACATTGATCATATAGGTGGTATAGACCTATAGGAGTACACATATTGGGAGAAATGATGGAATTAATGGGGAATTGTAGAGGTGGAGAATTAGACATATTGTGTAATGACATCACCTTGTATATTAACATGTGTGCCCTTGGATTGTATCACTTCACATGTGCGGGCCTATTGTAGGTTGATCTAAGGATTTAGACCCACCATTTTAATGTTGACCTCCTGTTAATGCTTAAATTTCACACACATGTGATATTTCAAGTAATATTGTAGGAGAAAATCATCAGCATACATCATGCATCTCATCAAAGACATTCTCTACAAGTTCACAATGAGAATTGAACCTTGGAATAAAAAAGTCATTAATTCTGAGAACCACGTGACTTTTGGTTCGAAACCCGCATGGATCAATGCGGCTTATTCTTTGAAACCCACATGGTTGTACTAGCGGTGAGATCACCTACCTTCCAAAAAGCATTCAAGTCTCATAACATCTCTTTTGAATGAAAAATTTGAATCGGTACACCCCTCGAATGCTTGGAATCATTCATAGCCTCATTCATGTACCTAGAGAACAACTTCATGAGAAAGATCATTCACATTAGAAACTATATGTTTCAAGACCTACATTTGACCCAAAAATGGAATCCATGGGAATGTATTCTTTAGAGATAAATCTAAACCAAAATTATGATACAAGAATTGATGTGACAAATAATCTTTCAACCCCCTTCTTATCACAATTTCGCATATAGGGCTCCTTGTATTCTTCCTCTAAGAAGCAAGATTTTTTCTCCATTATTCTAAGTCTGTTATTAAGCATTTGTTTGGACAAAAAGGGACCCTACATAAAGGAGTTTGTTGGCTTCCATTTGAACCTTCACCTCCTAGGTGACACCATTGTAACAAGCTTTACCAATGGGAAAATATCATTTGGTTTAGCATACTCTACCTCTATTGTTTTTCATAGAAGTTATCCATTTTGTTTGTATTTCCTTGTTTGAGGTATCAAATCCCTCGGTGCAAGGTTCAAATATCAAACGCCTAGATTCAAAAATGACACCTTAGGAATACATTCACAAAACCATGCATGCAATGGTCGTTATAAACTTCTTCTCAGTATGCATACCCAACGAATTTCATAGCATTTGTTAGGAGCTGCATATTCATTCTGGACTTAGAAAATCAATTTTCCAGATTATGTATCTAGGAATTCCCCTTTTCTTACCTTCGGTCTAGGAACAGACTTATAGACTGAAAACATATCTATAGAAAATCGTTATACCCATCTAATATAATGGCAGTAGCTTGATTAAAGCTCAGAAGCAACGTCTCCTTTTGAGACACATCAATATAGGAAGGAGGAAGGAAGAGGCTAACTCATATTTGATTGGGAAGTGGATTGCACAACTCTCAAAATTGAATCGTATTTTCACGTAAGCATTCCCAGCTCATGCCTATGACAGAAACCCCCCCCCCCATAAATCAGAATTCTACATTCAAATACAAAACGAACATCACACATACCATTGGGTAACGAAAATGAAACTATCTTAATTTGGAAAGGTAGCTGTACAATACAAATACCTCAGATCTTCAGTTAACACGACATATCCTTAAATCATAATTCTCTAGCACAACAACTCCGATCTAAATCGACTCACAGGTATTAAATCGAAGTCTTACCTTACGGGTATTCAAACCTGGTTTCCACTAAATTGCAGAGGGAAAGTCGCCACTTTTATAATCCAGGCAGCGGTCCAACCTTCGTTCCTCATTCACCATGATCCGTGACACTGCGGTCCAAGCGCTCGTGTCTTTTCTCCCTTAGGACGCAAAGATCCGTGGTTGTAATCCAAACAAGCAGAGGTTGCTTCTTATGGGTAGCGCAGGGATTTCTCTTTAATGTACAGAGCTCGTTGCTTGTTGGAAGCGCAGATCTCTCCCCAGAAGGATGCATAGCTCATTGCCAAGAGAAAAACTCAGAGTTTTCCCCACAGCCAAAATGCAGAGCCGCACCCTTTCTTTGCATTTCTTTTTCCTACTTAAAGCAAGAAGAGGGATGCCTTCATAGCTGGGGTTTCCCCAATTTTAGGCAGGATCTCCCCGCTAATAAATTACCGTTCCCTTACCATAGATATGTCGACCTATTTCAGAGGTATCAACCCTCGGGGAGAAGAATCTGGAGGAAGACCCAGACATAAAATCTTCAATTAGGATCATAAAATATTCAATTAGGATCTCTTAAATTCAATCGGTTACCCCCATGATATTTTCATAAATGAGCAAGGTCAGAGTAGATAAATTTTACAATGGAAACAATATCTCCTTGGTTTAGGAAATCGCCAAAACCCTACTTCAACCCATTTATTATCCCTTACTTTATGTTTTTACCATTTAGCTTTGATATATGTATATTTTACATATATCAACACTATGTTTTAGGGTTACTATTAAAAGTGATTATGTATATATATATATATAATGTCATACGTTGATTAATGTTTAAATATATGTTAAGGCATGTCTTTAGTGGTAAGGAGAAATCTTGTTGTAGAATATTGGTTTTATTTAAATACTAAAACCACAATATATATATACATATATATATATATTGGCTCTTAGTGTCTCTTCCACTTATAAGGATAACGTTCAATTGTCTTAAAGATCTACTTCAGAAAGGAAACTATTAAGCTTCTCCATGAGGTTTGGCCAAAGCATCAATTACCTATATGCTAGAGTAGGCAGTTTAGCCAATACAATGAGTAAGGCTAAACACTCTTTTTTAAGTACCTGTGTCTGTAACCTAGAGTACTAAGTTTATCTTGATGACTCATGGATACTAATTCGCCGTCAAACCAATTTTAACAACAAATCATCATTTTTTCTTCGCCTTTCCCTTAGTGGATTCATTTGTTCGTCGTTAAGTTGTGCAATGATTTTAGTATCCTAAATCTACAACTTAGGGAGTCTACCACTTAAATTACATTGTTTTACTGGTGGGGCCTTGGCCTTGAGCTCCTCACCAGAAAACGAGTACAATAAACGTTCAAAATTAAAATATATTTAGGAGTATAAGGGAGGGTTATTACATCCTCCCCCCCTTAAAATAACACTGTCCTCGGTGTCCCTGTCCTTTCGCTAATTTCCTTCTTCTTGTGAGCCATCTTTTCTTGCTTTGTCCTTTTCTATTATGATCTCCTTCAATCTTTCCTAGTTTTTCACAGGTCGCCATTTTGTTAAAACCTGTAGTTTCCTGTAGCAAGATTTGGGTCTACCCAACTTCATATGTCAAAATTTCATAATTCAATTTAAAACATAAACAATGGATCCTTTTGCAATACCACAATCGCGATTCATGGATTATCTTCTAGTATTTTTTTTTTGCATCAATAATGTAATTGATTCACAAGTAAATCATATTTGCTCATCATTTCAATTAGAACATCAAAACTCCCCACTCCTCTGCTCCTTTTAGGGATTTTTTGCCTACTCGGGTCTTACATTCAATAGCCTAATTACTTAGAACATTAACACATTTTTCGCTCGATATAACATGGAGATGAAAATATTCCCCAACACCTTTGTTGATCATCAAACTCTCCCTGGAGTTCTTTTACAAATTCCCGTGTGGACTTCCGCGCTATATCTGAGGTTACTCTCCCTTTTGATTGCTAGTCAAAAATTTTCTCCTCCATGACATCAAACAACGTCCTGTCTTTCAGATGTTGAGTTTTTGCCTAGGCCTTGCTATTGATATCATAACTCTTTCGCAATTCCCCTCAAGCCTCCTCGCTTGAGTCCAGGAAAACAAGGTAGAGTTAGATAATCAATTTTTGCCACTTTATATGCCTAACACCAATGTGCTCACACGAAAATCCTTTGCCTAATACCATTGTGCTCCCACAACATATATGCCTAACACCAATGTGCTCACACAACAATCATTTGCCTAACACCATTGTGCTCCCGCAGCATAAATTTTCCTTATCCATTTTTAATGTTCATTTCAACCTTTGACTATTTGTGACACACACAACTTTGGTGCTTAACGTGACTTCATTGTCATTTTCCCGATTTGTGAATCGGCTTCACGGCTAATTAAATATAATTAACATTTATCTATAAACACTAATTTCATCAACATTACATACGTTGTAAGGAATTTGTACATATATCATCATTCAGGACTCATACAAACCTCCAGAATAATTCCTTACTCATTTTTTTTGGGGGGCAATTGAGTGCAACTGGTTCAAGCAAGTGAATTTATATTCCATAATGTACGTCATATCATGGTGTTGGTCATATTCCTCGTAAAACCCTGCAATTTTAGTACATAAATAACATAATCCATGTTTAATCCTTGGCTCTCGTCATGGCTCTAGTTCACCTGCCTGCAACAACTCTATAGTTGGCTAGTTTACCATATCATATCATTGATTCCACATACAACATCTTTCAAAGTAAACTACTTACCATCACTTTCCATATCATCTCTTTAAGTTACATCTTACAACATTTCTTGTTCATTAACACTAAGAGTCTTTATAGTCTTTATATTGGTGCACTCTTTTCTATATAACTAGTAACATCCTTAATTTTATGCACAACACATTTTACTATACTGCATTGCAGCCCAAGTTCATAAGCAACCTTGTTTCTTTTCCTTACACGAATTAAATAAACGCTTGGAAAAATAATTACCCTATTCATGTGGGGGGTTTTGTGGGATGGCTCTGAAGTCTTCCTCTATGTTTTTCTTCCTTTGTAAGAAGATATCAATGCTCTATTTTTAGCACACATGATGTTCCATACTGGGCATTTGCAACTTTTTGTTTTTACTTCTATTGTGGTGTGGTTGGTCGACTGCATTTGCATGTTTGACGATGGACTATTCTCATTTTCTTTTGGGGTTTCAGGGAAGGTTTAGAGGATCTAAATTCATTATGGATTCATGGTTGTGTTTGGTTGCTTCTTACTTGGTTGTTCTTTTTGGTATCAGAGAAACAAAAATTCAACCATCTAAACTTTAATGGACATTTAATAAGAAATCCATATCGCTAACATATGAACTTATGGCCCTAACTAGGAAAATTGAATACTGAGAAAGAATCCTAGTCCATCAACTGCCTAAGTGTCTTCAAACTCCATAAGATAATCGATACGAAAGCAAGAAGGGGAACATGTGAGCCCAGATTTTGTGTCCAAGCAAAACATCGCAAACTAGCCAAAAATTAAACACCAAACAAGACATACGAGAGTTAGTATTTATTCCACCTTTTCCAGATGCATTGATCTGGAACTAAATGCAAACACACTGTTACATTTTGCAAAGGACATTTAAAAAGGAACGTAAGCCAACAATTAACAAGATGTATTTCTTTACTTAAAATCGAGAAGCACTGACCACGCCAATTGAAATCGCACATATATTTTTACAATCTAAATACAAAATTACATTCCAATCAAGGTTTAAATAAATATATATGTACACAAATAAAGAATTTGATTAGCCATGAGCTTCTATATAGAAGAAGAAAATATTACATACACTCTCCTGGCCTGAAAGCTCAAATACGGCCACACCACATGCCATTAAACTGTCGTCTAAATATGCACATGCCCATAAAGACTTTCACCAACGCCCAGAGTAAAATATAGACGGTACATTGAACAAAATATGTTTCCACAGAAAAAGAAATCAACACTTCCTTACCTTCCTTCCTTTCATTGAAACTCAACATTTTTCTAAGCATAAAAGCCTCTAAAACTTTCAACGATATGTGTGTGTGTGCCATGAAAGTCTATTCCAAACCTCATTTTGTTTTTATTTGTATTTATTGTCACGTCAACTATGAGAAATCGAAGAGATCGATCATGAATCATGCATACTCAGGTACATTGTTATATTTCTTGAGCAGTTCATAATGAATCACATACCATGCCAACAACAGGAGCCCATACCTCGGCAGCAAACTCGAAGCATTTTTTTTTTGAGAATCTGTTCCAATCTCGCCGGCATAACTACACAGTCAACTAATAAATATCAGTGATTGGTACATCTTAAGGTACCAATGTTGTAGCTCAATGTGAACTTGTTGATCCCTACTATCTCCAAGCAAAACTCGGTTGTCAGTTCATAAAACAAAATATCTAGGATCATTTTGAGCCCAAATAGGCCAGAGTGCTTCAACCTTGGTTCTAATACCATTTGTAACAATCCCCAACTAATAATCACCAAGAGAAAATTTCATTATCTTACAAATTAGATGGAGTTTGTTATCTTATAATTTATCCCTCGGCGCAAGGTTCAAATATCAAACGCCTAGTTTAAAAAATGACACCTCAAGAATACATTCACAAAAACATGCATGCAATGGTCATTATAAACTTCTTCTCAGTATGCATACCCAATGAATTTCATAGCATTTGTTAGGAGCCGTATATTCATTCTGGACTTAGAAAATCAAGTTTCCATCTTATGTATCTAGGAATTCCCCTTTTCTTACCTTCGGTCTCGGAACATATTTACAGACTGAAACATATCTACAGAAAATTGTTATACCCATCGAATATAATGGCAGTAGCTTGCTTCAAGCTCAGAAGCAACGTCTCCTTTTGAGTCACATCAACATAGGAAGGAGGAAGGAAGAGGATAACTCATATTTGATTGGGAAGTGGCTTGCACAACTCTCAAAACTGAATCATATGTTCATGTAAGCATTCTCAGCTCATGCCTATGACAGAAAAAACCCCCCCCATAAATCAGAATTCTACATTCAAATACAAAACGAACATCACGCATACCATTGGGTAATGAAAATGAAACTATCTTAATTCGGAAAGGTAGCTATACAATACAAATATCTCAGATCTTCAATCAACACGACAGATCCTTAAATCATAATTCTCTAGCACAACAACTTTGATCTAAATCGACTCACGGGTCTTAAATCGAAGTCTTACCTTACGGGTATTCAAACCTAATTTCCACTAAATTGTAGAGGGAAAGTTGCCACTTTGACGATCCAGGCAGCGGTCCAACCTTTGTTCCTCATTCACCACGATCCGTGACACTGTGCTCCAAGCGCTCGAGTCTTTTCTCCCTTAGGACGCAAAGAGCCGTGGTTGTAATCCAAACACGCAGAGGTTGCTACTTATGGGTAGCACAGGGATTTATCTTTAATGTATAGAGCTCGTTGCTTGTTGGAAGCGTAGAGCTCTCCCCAAAAGGATGCATAGCTTGTTGCTGAGAAAAAAACTCAGAGTTTTCCCAGAGCCAAAACACAGAGCCGCACCCCCTTCTTTTCATTTCTTTTTCCTACTTAAAGCAAGGGGAGGGACGCCTTCATAGCTGGGGTTTCCCCAATCTTACCCGGGATCTCCCCGCTAATAAATTATTGTTCCCTTACCATAGATATGCCGACCTATTTCAGAGGTATCAACCCTCGGGAGAAGAATCTGGAGGAAGACCCGGCATAAAATATTCAATTAGGATCATAAAATATTCAATTAGGATCTCTTAAATTTAGCCGATTTCCCCATGATATTTTCATAAATGAGCGAGGTCAGAGTAGATAAATTTTACAATTGAAATAAATCTCCTAGGTTTAGGAAATCGCCAAAACCCTACTTCAACCCATTTATTATCCCTTACTTTATGCTTTTACCATTTAGCTTTGATATATGTATATTTTACATATATCAACACTACGTTTTAGGGTTACTATTAAAAGTGATTATGTCTATATATATATATATAATTTCATACGTTGATTAATGTTTAAATATATGGTAAGGCATGTCTTCATACATTAGTCCATCTTTTAGTGGTAAGGAGAAATCCTTTTGTAGAATATTGGTTTTATTTAAATACTAAAACCACAATATATATATATATATGCTCTTAGTGTCCCTTCCACTTATAAGGATAATGTTAAGTTGTCTTAAAGGTCTACTTCAGAAAGGAAACTATTAAGCTTCTCCATGAAGTTTGGCCGAAGCATCAATTAACTATATGCATGAGTAGGCGGTTTAGCCAATACAATGAGTAAGGCTGAACACTCCTTTTTAAGTACCTGCATCCGTAACCCGGAGTACTAAGTTCATCTTGACGACTCATGGATACTAATTCGCCATCAAACCAATTTTAACAACAGATCATCATTTTTTCTTCGCCTCTCCCTTAGTGGATTCATTTGTTCATCGTTAAGTTGTGCAGTGATTTTAGTATCCTAAACCTACAACTTAGGCATTCTACCACTTAAATTACATTGTTTTACTAGTGGGGCCTTGGCCTTGAGCTCCTCACCAGAAAACGAGTACAATAAACATTCGAAATTAAAATATATTTAGGAGTATAAAGGAGGGTTATTTCAAGAAGTTCATTTGTAACATGCTTTCTTTTGCATAATGAACTACCTTAAGTATCTATTTTGCTGGGGCCGTGGAGTGTTTCCATTTCAAGGGTTTAAACCATGTAAAAACATCGGTGTGTCGATCTGTGATATGTTTGTGTAAATGGATTCTCTAAATGTTTGGTATTTTGGGGGTACCCTGTGTATCCGAACATGGTATCAAAGTGTTTATGAAGAGCCGCTTACATTGATGATCTAGACTCTTGAACTCTTGTTTCTAAAGCTTTGAAAGGGTTTCTAGTTCTGAAATTTGTGTGCAATTTTTGGTTGTGGGAGGTGTTCCATTGCATTTGGAGCGTCGTTTATTGGGAAATAGTTTTTGTTTGATTGAAAACAGTTTCCATTTGCTTCAGATACAACCATTTCATAAGATATAAAGGTATAATGTTATAGTGTCGTTTTTTTTAAATGTCATATGTTATCAGATATATTATCAGATCTAGTTTTTTTATTTTGTTTTGGATTGTTTCCTTCCCTATCTACGCATTCTCTTTGTTGTTCACCTTGCGTGATCTTGACAAATCAAAAACAGAAAGGAAAGGGTTTTTCTCTACTATGCATGCTCTTTGTCGTGCACCTTCTGCGATCGCAGTGAATTAGAATGTTAGAGAATTATACCACCTTAGTACCATGTTCATACACCTAGGACACATTTTCATTAGTTTCATGCTTATGTTATATGGTCCAAAACTAGGTTGTATTGGTCAAGCTTGGTTCCTTAGGTGTTTTGGACTCATAAGTGAACCTAAGCACTCTCATTTGATCATTTTGGTTACACATGTTCCCTCATTAATGACTGCTCAGTCCTTGCTGCACTCCCCATCCCTTAAAACAAGGAAACTAGTTGACTAGAGGTGCCCATGCATGTATTTGGGGTGTTTTTGTCTCTTTTGGACCATTTATTGATGCCTAGAGCCACTCCCACTCACCCATACACTCCACCATGCCTAGACTTCCCTCATTTATGTCCTAGCATGCTCCATCCACGTTCACACTAGAATTCATGACCGTTTGAGGTGGTTTGGGAGCTCATTGGTCCATCTAGGAGCGTTTTCAGGTCCAATCTAAGCCTGCCATATGTATGCATCCAAATTGCCTCCAAAGGCTAACAATTTTCTCCTATTGTATTGTAAACATGTTCCAGACATATTTACATGTTGGACAGTCATAATAAACTCTTTTATTGACACCATTTCTATGTGTTAATTTCACTCTTTTCACCTTTTTTGCATAATTATGAATAATCTTGAATTGTGAGGATTCCCTTAGCTCCTAAATCTTGCTGTGAATCAAATTTTCACACAGAAACATAGAGAAAACGTAGACATTATGGGAAAGATAACGAGGCCTAACCCCAAAAGTGTGGCAACATTTTTTATGTTTTTTTTTGGTACCTTTTGATATTGGTTCACTTGGTTCAAAGTTGATTTATTCCTTAATAGGTCTAGAGTTCAAGCCTTATCAGTTACTTTTCTAAAAGTGCATGCAATTTCTATTTTTAAGTTACTTTATGGTAAAAGTGCATCTAACTTAAATTACAAAAGAAAGTCCCTTAAAGTCTTTTAGTTTTGCTGCAATATTTGAAGTAACATCCTTGTGAAAGTGATTTTCACTTAGTTTACAAAAAGGATTCACATAAAGCAACTTTCTTGTAAAAGTGAGTTTAAAAGTTTAATCTTGGGAAGAGGGGGGGTCTTATTTTCAGTTGGTCAATTCTCTATCTTCCATGTCACTCTTGGGGTCATCTTCAACCTTTTCTTTGATCAATCATAACTTCCTCATCCGAAGTCAGTTTTCAATGCCATATTTTTAAAAAACCTATTTTTTTTATCTCTTTGCATCTAGACCACTGGTTTCTATTTTTACAACCTTTATTTTACATTATGGCTGCCCCTTATGATATTCTACTTACCAGTTCCAACTATTTCTCATGGAAATCTTGTATGGAGGATGTTCTATGAAGTATGGGACTTTACAGAATTACCTCAGGGAAAGAAACAAAACCCACTGATGATGATAAGAAAATAAAATGGGAAAATAAATGTGATGAAGCTCATGGATTGATTGGGATGTCAATCTCTACTGATTTACGATTCCACATATCGATAACTGATGAACCTGATAAAGATTGGGAAAAGTTGGAAGCTGTTCTTGGTAAACACAATGGAATTCAAGGTCATCAACTCGAAAATGAGTTGATTTGTTTAAATCCAACTGATTTTTCTTGCATTCAATATTATTTATCTAAGTACAAAACTCTTAGACTGTTATGTGCAGAATTTAAAATTAAGAGGGGAGACAAGCAATGTATTTATCATATTATTTCCAAACTTGGATCTACATATTCTATTTTTTGTATCTACATTCTACTCCATGAAAGAATCCTTGGATCCAACTATCTATATAGCGCCTACTCTTGAATCCTTTTGTGATCCCTTGATTACAGAGAAATATACGCTCATGCATATTGGAATGATTAGCACTACAGATACATCTGGGAAATCCTTATTGGAAAAATAGAGAGAAAATTCCAAGCCTCTGAAGAAACAACATCCTCGCAACAATAAGCCAAACAAGGGTCCCAAACCCTCTCAATCACCTCATTCTTTCAAAAATGACAAAGGAGCCAAGCTAAAGGGAAAGAATACTGAGTGTGATTGCAACTATTGCAGGAAAGATAATCATGATGAATCTAAGTGTTTCAAGAAGATGGAAGCCTTGGAAGCACCAATGAAGAAGCACCACATCAGCCTTAATTCGTCTTTTAGAATATACCTCTCATGGGCATGCACTTTGCGCTTCTGGTTTGCACCTTCTTCTTCTACTTCAAATGAGTGGCTCATTGATTCTTTAGCATCTTATCATATGGCTAAGGATCAAGCGATATTTTCTACTATGCATGAATCTAACACCAAACACATATTTATTGGTGATGATAGATCTCTAAGTGTTGTAGGATCTGGAATAGTTCTAGTAGATAATGGTCAATTTAGAGATGTAGTATGTGCTCCAAGAATTTCCTGCAATTTGTTTTCAGTCTATCAAATCACTCATTCTTGCGAAGGTAAAATTTTAATGGTTACACCTCACCAATTCGTAATAAAGGATTTTAAATATTCTCAACATGTCCTAGCTACCAAAATTGTTGATGATATTACCAAGTTGCACAAATTTAACAACTTTAGGTCATCACCTTTTCCTTCAGTTTTTGTTGGTCATAGTGATAACTTGAGCAAACTTTGGCATGAGAGATTTGGACACTTAAATTATCGCTCAATGCAACAACTATGTAAATACAATATGGTGATAGGTATTCCGATGGTCTCTTGCAGGGATGGTGTTTGTTATGAATGTGTACTCGAAAAACATCATCGGGATAGTTTTGATAAACGTGCCTCTTGGCACTCCTCGGTTCCCTTGGAGCTTGTGCATAGTGACTTGTGTGGTCCTCTTCCATCTGCTTCCTTTTCTGGTTTCAAATATTTCTTAACGTTCATTGATGATTACTCCATAAACACTTGGGTTTATTTCCTAAAACTTAAGATCGAAGTACTTAACATGTTCTTCACCTACAAGGCCCTTGTTGAAAAACAATATGTTCATCAAATTATTTAGTTAAGATCTGATAATGGAGGAGAATATGTTAACAACAAGTTCACTACTTTCTGCATTGAACACAAAATCCAATAACAATGCATTCTTCCATATACACCACAACAAAATGGTGTAGTTGAACATAAGAATTGCACTTTAAAAGAAATGGTTAATTGTATGATCCATGCGAAGGGACTAAGTCTCCAATTTTGGGCTGAAGCCATAAACTGTGCAAATTACATAGTTAATCGCACCCCCACTAAATATTTACAATATATCACCAGAAGAAGCATGGAGTAAAATTAAACCATATGTAAGTCGCTTCCGTGTATTTGGTAGTGAAGCATGGGTTCACATTCCGGATGAAAAACAGAAAGCATTGCAGCCTAAAAGTGAAAAGTTCTTATTTGTTGGATATTCTGAAGATGTAAAAGGTTATAGACTACTTCAATCACATTATGATGATATAATCATTAGAATATATGTTAAATTTGATGAAAATATCTTGGACTACGATCCTAACTCAGTGTTTGTGTCATCTTTGGCCTATGAGTCCGATTCGGTACTTGTGCCTCCTTCTACTTCCAACTTTCTTGACATATCTCCAACTCTAGTTTCTGATGATGACAATGAGGATGAAAATCCACCTCCTCCTGTTCATTTTCCTCCAATTGCACCGACACAATTACTTCCTCGATGGGTCCGTTCAACATGTGAAGCACATGGTGATATTGCCGGTGATCCTAGAGTTCAACGTTGAACACGTTCTCAGTTCCAAATATCCTCTCCTCTTTTGGATCAAGTTTCAAAGAATCATGATCCAAATACTTTTGTGGAAGCTTCAGGAAATCCATATTGGAATGCGACTATGGATGAATAATATCGTTCTTTAATGGCGAACGATACTTGGTATCTTGTACCTCTTCCAAAAGGAAGAAAACTTGTCAGATGTAAATGGGTCTACATAACTAAGTATGCATTAGATGGAAGTGTTGAAAGACTTAAGGAAAGGTTAGTATCCAAATGTTTTTTCCAACTTGAATGGATTAACTACAATGAAACCTTTTCTCTTGTTGCAAAAATGAACTCCATCCGCCTTGTTCTTTCCCTTGCAGCCTTACATAAATGGGAAGTCCATCAAATGGATGTCAAGTCTGCATTCTTACATGGTGATTTACAGGAGGAAATTTACATGGAACAACCTCCTAGATATATTCAGAATAATTCTAGCCTTGTCTGTCGCCTTAAGAAATCCTTATATGGCCTTAAGCAATCTCCTTGAGCTTGGTATGCCAAAATGGATAGCTTTATACTTGACACTAGTTTTCCTAGATGCCATTTTGACCCCAATGTCTATACTAAGAAACTAGGAAACCATCATATCATAGTTTTCCTATATGTTGATGGTCTTATTCTTACTGGTAGTGACCCTAAGCTTTTAACCCATGTGAAATCTAGTCTTAAGCAAAATTTTGAAATGTCAGACTTAGGACATTTGCATTATTTTCTTAGTCTCCAAGTCTTGCAAACCAAAGAAGGAATCTTTCTTTCTCAGTCTAAGTATGCTTGTGAACTTCTTCGTCACTTTTGCATGGAAGATTGTAAACCAACCCCTTCTCCCTTCTAGTCTAGAGTCAAACTTTTTGCCACTTGTACTTCACAGGAAGTAGATGCCACCTTGTATCATCAGCTTGTTGGCAGTCTCTTATACTTGAGTCATGCCCGTCCTGATATTTCTTTTGTCATTGTTTGTGTTTCCCTCTATATGAAAACAACTCATGAAAGTCACTGGAAAGCAGCTAAAAGAATACTTCAATATATTCAGGGTACAATTCAGTTTGGGATTCATTGCAGTACAGGGG
This sequence comes from Pseudotsuga menziesii, assembly GCA_001517045.1. NCBI lineage: Eukaryota > Viridiplantae > Streptophyta > Pinopsida > Pinales > Pinaceae > Pseudotsuga > Pseudotsuga menziesii. The sequence goes on from LPNX010223525.1 coordinate 19,282, forward strand.
GGACTCCTTTGTTGGTTGGTTTCATTGACTCAGATTGGGTCCGTGATCCTGATGATTGAAAAACTACTGCAAGTTATGTTTTCAATCAAGGATCTTGACCAGTCACTTGGGTTTGTAAGAAAAAATAAGCTCTTTCTCTTTCTTCATTAGAAGCAGAATATCGAGCTGCAATTAATTCCTGTGAGGAAGCTTTATGGATTTGATGGATCCTTTCATAGTTTGGATTCGAGAAACAACATCCTACTCCACTTTGGTGCGACAATCAAAGTGACATCAATATCGCCAAAGATCCAGTTCAACACCAAAACAAACATATTGAGTTGCATATGCACTTCATCGGAAGGCATGTTCATGATCACATTCTTTAAGTGTGATTTCTCCCTACAAATGATCAAGTTGTAGACATCTTCACCAAGTCTCTTACAAAAGCGAAGTTTTCCAAACTTTGGTTTATGTTAGGAGTTCAAGAATTTGTCATTAAAGGGGGATACGCTCTAATTCCTCCTTCCTTCTCCTAATAGTGTCACTTTAGTAAATCCTTCAGTCCTATCCCAAGTTGTTCTTAAGGGGGGACGTTAGGATATTTAGACACTTAGGATTTAGTACTTAAGACCAAATTGTTATAATATATCCATTAGAAAAAGTGTGTTTCTTTAGAATGCATTTGTAAATATATAATCCGATGGTCATGATATGTTCTAGAAATAGAGTGATCTGATGGTTCATCTTCTCTTAGATCATAAATACCTTTGATCCATGGCTTAACACCCGATTGGTCCATGATAGCTATTTAAAGAGCATGGAGGGTCATTGGATAGTTGATCGATTATGAGAATCTCATTTGTAACTTTCTTTATTTTTCATAATAAAATGCCTCAAGTAGATATTTGGATGGGACCGTGGAGTGTTTCCCTTTCGAGGGTTTAAACTACATGAAAATATCGGTGTGTCAATATGTGATCTGTTTGTGTGAGTGGTTGCTCTAGGTGTTCGGTCTTTTGGGAGTACCCTATGTACCCGAAAAATTCTCACTATAATAAGTTGATTACATCATTACATACTTGTTTCTCATATAAATGTTTAGTTTAGGCATGTGGGGTAACTTACATTAGTTTATTTCTCATTGTTTATTGCATATTTATTTGATTTAAAGCAAAGTTAGAATAACTCACTTCTTCACACAAACAAGGGACCTGAAGACTCTTCTTGCTCCAAGTTTGATCTTTACCTTGCACTCATAAGTGATCTTGGAAAATCAAAACTGGATGAAAGCATTGAAATACCTCCCTTCTCACATTTCTCATTTCATAAGCTTGTATTAGTTGTCTTTTGCAAACATTAATCAACACTTAGATTTTAACTAGGAGGAGTAACGGACTATCAATGTTCACATCTCATTGCTTTATTATGCTCTTAGGTTTTTTTAAATAAAGAATTTATATTACTTCAACAAAGGGTCATTACAATACAGATATCAAACTTGTCCTTCAAAAATCTGGCATGTTCTTGACACAGCACAACGTCAGGTCTGTCCTCCCATCCTGATTGGATACACAGATTCCCCTTCCCATTAAAGGAAAAGCAAAGTTAAAACTCAGAGGAGCAAGAGGGCCTTTACAATCATATGCAAAAATTAAACTATTCCAGATACAGGGCTTGATACCATCAAAATTTTCTAAACTCGATAGACCATCATTACTAGCCGAGATATAAGATGAGATAAACATTAACCACAGGAAATCAAACCTGCTTCTTGATTGCCGATGGAAGATTGGACACCGTACCCTGAGCAGGGGCAGTAGCAACGTACGGGGTGGCCGCATCAGGCTGGATGTTTGGACTATTGCTCATATGGGATTTGCCACACCTGCCACAATGAGCTCATGGCCGTGCAAACTCCTTAGTGCCCTTACCCGCAGCATAGAATGAGACCCCAAGCTTGGAAGCAATGACGTCCACCTTCTGATGTATTAGTGGGATTTCCAAGCTTTAACAGGCTCTTCATCCCCTTCTTGTTTGGTGTTGTGCTCCATGTATGAGTGTCCGACCATTTTCAGGTTAACCCAGTACTGCATCAAGAAGTGGTCATATGCCGCAGCTCAACCTGCTGTGGAGCCTGGGTCAAGAACCCATTCTGCCACCTCTTGGCACAAATATTCCTTGGGCATAATTTTGACTTCAGTCCAGAGTTCCTCAACCCTTTCCTCAACTTCTAGGTGAATGTTTAGAGGGATGTGCTCTTTGAAGGATTCGACCTCTTCCCGGGCCTAGAGTTGGGCCCACGTGGTCTTGCATGGCTTATTCACATAACCATGCCCCATGATCTTCAGACCATCCGATGCATCGTTAGGGGACTTACCCTTATCCAATGAACACTTTGGGGCCATACACCAATGGGAGGGGGAGCGGGACAAGCACAGGGGCTAGGGAGGACACAGAGACCCATAGGCAGGCGAGGAGAAGGGGCCACAAGCAAACTAGAAAAATAGAAAGTCTAAGAGGGTGCAGGGGTGATGAATGCAGGGTGGCCGGGGAGAATTAGAATAAAAAGGGGGAGGTAGCATAATTTCTTTGCCAGGTTCCTACCTTGAGTGCGTCATGGTGATGATTCTAATGACATCCCACGTACTCTTTCCCATAGCGGATCCCCTGCCAGAAGTAATTTCCTAGTATATTCAATCGTCATACCATTCTCTGCCCGTCCCTTTGCTTCCTGCACCATAGATTACCATGATGGCGAAGGACATCCACCTTTTTATCCACTCGCTTAACAGAGAGATTTTTCCAGGCATTTTAATAAGGTCCGGTCAGGGCATGCTCATGCCATCTGTCACCTCCTTCCACCGCATCGGTCGGACGAGCCACCTGAGTCCCACCCTCATAGTCTTGGGCTGCCACTTGTCTGCAGCACTGGGCCCAGTCTTTAGCTTCGAAATCCTCAAGAGGGAATCATTGATGAGCTAGGTCACCATCCACACCTGCATTGGCAAGGAGGTCCGTTGCCTTGTTGGCATCCCTTCTAATGTGACTGAAAGAGACAACTGAGTGGGCAAGGAGCAATTCACGAAGGGAGTCAAGACAACTAGAAAGCCTCCAACTATTGGACACTTTTTTGCTGACTTGGACACTTTCCAAGCGTTTCACCACTTGTATCATGATGTTAGAGTCCCCCTCAATGATTGCGTGGAAGCATCCACCATGGACTAGGCAATCCAAGCCTTGAATCAGATCCTCAAGCTCAGCAGAATTGTTGGTTTCCTAGCTAATAGCACCCAAAAAGATGAAGATGATACACCCCTGGTAATCCCTGCACAATCCTCCATAGCCAGCATCCCCTGGGTTACCCTTGGAGGCCCCATCAAAGTTGATCATTAACACCTGAGGTGGCAAAGCTGACCAAAAATTTGGGCTTGGTGGTTTAATAATATTGTCCCACCAACGGAGCCCAGTCATCTGAGATTTTTCGAGCCCCCAATGTTTCATGATGTGGATTTCTTCAGCTGGGATTAGCTTATCCTGGTCATGCCATTGCATGCTCCTAATGGTGGAGAGGAGGTTGTCCTTCATGGTCTTCCAAACACTCTCAATGTTGTTGCTCTTGTCTCTAAAGATTCACCCATTCCTTTCCTTCCATAGGCACCACATGGTCATGCCTAGAAAGGAATTCCAGATAGTCCCAATGATTCCATTTTTGAAATCTTTAGGGTTCCATTCTATGAAGGTTCTAGCCGGTTGAGCTCTTTTCCTATCGCTTCTTTGGAATCCCATGGCCCGCTTATCCCAAATGGTTGTAGCGAAGGGGCAGTTGTCTAGAACGTGGCTCATGGATTCCTCTTCTTGAAATCACATGCAGTACTGGGATGGCCCTTGGACTCCCTGCTTTCAAAGATTCTCACAGGTGAGGATTCATCCCTTGACCACCAGCCAGGCAAAGAGGCCAACCTTAGGCCATTGATTTAGGATCTAGATCTTCTTCCAAGTTTCTTCCTCCTCAATCAGATTTCCTATCCGGATGTTATGCGCCTCCTTGATGCTGAAAGTTCCCTTTTTTGTATACCCCCACCTTAGAATGTCCAGGCCCTCCTTGACTCAGATGAAGCGGCTGATAATTTCCTCTTGCTCGCCAACCTCTAACAATCAATCTCAAATACACGCAATCACAGTAACAGGTAAGGCTAGAACGCCCAAAATTTATCCATCTAATTACCATTGTTGACTGAATTATGGAGAAAGGAAAAGATTTGCAAGGGTTTATTCGTAATTTGGATGATAGAGAGGATTACCTGGTCGACAGAGACAGAGGAGGCTATGACCCTTTCTTGTCTATGGGAAGTGTATCAGTTAGCAAAGAGAGGTTATGGCGGTACAATTCGCAGGGTAATGATATCCTAAATGCCTGTAAATCATTTTTATATTATTTTTTTGTTGAACAGACCCTGCATTTTCCCGAGTTCGCAGAGTGGTGCGCAGTTAATTATTCTTCTTCTCGGAGAGTTATTGTCAGTCAGTCTACGTCTAGGATACTGTGTAAAATTGATGCCAAGGTCATCCGTGAAAACCTGAATTTTCCTGATAACTACCCTGATAGTCGTGAACCTGTAAACAAGTCCATTTTAACCGAAGTGTATAAAAATTGTGAAACCGAGGTCTGTTGTAAATTCTTGTCAAATATTCTTAAAGATGGTCAATCACTAGATGGTCTATTTATTCCTTATCATATTCACATTCTCAAAGATGAATTTCAATTAGTTGTGTCCTTAGTCTGTCAAGTCCTGGGTCTAGATGATGATTGTCATGTAAATGAAGTCATCTTAGGCTTTCTATTGAAAATGAGTTCATTAAGTTCTGAGTCCCAGTCAGTTCATGTATTTAGTTTAGACGAGTACTTAGCAGAAGCTATACATCTTCAATTGAGTGAGTTTCCAAAGGTCAGGTTCTTCAAGTTCCAGACTTATTTACTGAACATGTTGCTGTGCTCGAACGTCACCAAACTGTAGTTTTAAGTACCATGTTTTCTTCAGATTTGCCCAAGCAAATTAGCATGTTTGAATTCTCAAATTCAATTATGTCAAAAATATACAAGATGTTATTTGATGAAGTTTTACCCCGGGTATTAGAAGAGATGAAATGCATGATGCAGTCCTCACCTGAGGACAAGGTCGGGGATTGGTTTTTGTACAAGGATTTCACTATTTTAAGAATATATGGATTTACTGCGGAGCCTTATAGGTTACCTGCTTTCCTTACTTCCAGAATTTTTGCATTAGAATTTATGAGACAAAGACTGCATTCAAAAGAAGAACACTTTGGGGCCTTTAAGAAATCTTCAAATATCAAGTTCCCTCTCAAAGTTGGTTCTTTTATCTTCAAAAATAAAGGCACCCTGGTGTTCATAGAAAAATTGTTGGAGAGCATGGAATTTCAAAAGGAGCAAAGGGTAAATTATGATCCCCATCATATAATTTCCCTGAGAAAGCAGGCAAACAAAAACAAGCCATTTGACCACCAAGTTGTTGAAGGCCTGAGTGAGATAGCCAATTTGTTTCATTTTTTGGAAATTCCAAGATCTGATGAAAGCGCAAGTATTATACCAGTTGCAATATCTCAAGTGACAGATGGTCCTAATATTGTAGTTAAAAGAAGTCTTTATAAAGTTGAAAGCATGGAACTGGATGAGGATGGGTCACACAAAAAGGCCAAATTGTTTCAAGATGGTGGAGTTTTAAGTGAAAAGATTTCAGACGATTTAAAAAGAGTTGCTTTAGTTCCAACAAAATCTGTACAGGTGAATCAGTTTTCTTTTAAAGGTGTAGATAATTTAGAATCCAGCCTAGTTTTCAAGTCCAAAGAGGAGCTTATGGCCAGTTATGTGGAGAAGCGAAAGCAGTCCCTAGAAGAGACAAGGAATCTACTCCCGCGGGTGAAGAGTTTAAATAATCCAAAAAATTCCTTGATTTCTACCAGGGACGTGGAAAGAAATACTTTTAAATTGGCCATGGTAAGTGATAAGAAGATGTCAGACATAGAAGTAAGATTGGACAAGATAAGTGTACCAGACAAAATTCAGTTACATAAGCAAACAGGTGACATTATTTATTCAGATTTATTGCATGCTATGATGAGAGTTAATAAGTTACAAAATTTGGTAGACAAGTTAGAGGTTCAGTTAAAACATGAGAAAGTTGAAAATAAATCCAATGCCATTCAAATCAAAAAGCTACAAGCCGACATTATCAGCTTAGGAAATGAAAGAGATAACACCCAGGCAATCAAAAGACTTTTGGAAGAAAAGGACAACGCCCTCCAGGTTTTGAAGAAAAGGTTGAAGATCCCAAGCACTGAGCATGTTCAATCATCCGAATTATTAGCATTACAAGAAGAGAAGGACAAGATTCACTAGGAGATGATGGAGCATAAAGGAAAAGCTGTCAAATTACAAGAAGAAAAAGACAAATGGGAAACAGAGCAGAATGAGCTAATAGCCCAAATATCCCTGCTGAAAAAGGACCAAATCGATGAAAAAGAGATTATGGAGGAGTTGATGAGTCAAACTCCCACTGATGAAGACCTATCCATTGTGAATATTGAGAAACCATTAAACCATTTTTCTGCAGATGATTTACTAGTGCCTATGTCCCAGGTCAGCCTGAAGGATGAAGAAATAAAAGAATTAAAGGTGGAAAATGAAAAAGTCAAATCCGAGCTAGCCAAAGTTACTGAAAATAAAAAAAAAATATTGCAAGATAGAAATCAGCTACAAAAGAAATTTAATGAATTGAAGGAAAGAAATCTAGGAAAGGGTCCTCTCCAGGGAGCGAAGCACATAATTTGGGATACATTATCCGTAGAAATTACTAAATTCAGGCACTATTTGAACTTTATTGATGATCAAAGCATCTTGATCAATTTGGCCAATCAAAGACTGAAGTTAGTAAATGAAAGTATGGAGAGGAAACCCCTTACCACAGCCCAGAATGCATTAAATTTCTTAAATTCATTAACATACCAAAAGTTACATGATATAGGAGTAAAGGACAGGATAGCCATGGTGCTGTGGGCCAAAACGTTTATCCATAAGCATCATCTAATGAAGGCAGCCCAGGACAAAACTGATGAAATGATCTCACAGGTTAATGATTTCAAACAGGCTTTCAAATAACTATTCGAAGACGGCCTTCCTTCCTTTTGGGACGAAGAGGGACGAATGTTTTCTCAAGAGCAGTATCACAACCTGTTGGTACAGAGTCGCATGGATCATTCCAAATTTGACGATTTGGAAAAAGGGATGACAGGGAAAGTCATCGTGGATAAGCTGACAGAGGATTTTGAAATATTACAGAAGTTCCTGATCATCAGGGGAAGGTTTCCTAAAGTGTCTTATGAAGCTTACATGGAGCTGGAGGTTTCCATTCGGGAAATGATTGAATATGATATTCCAAGTGCGGAGCAGTGGAGAGCCATAGAGAGATTCAGAAAAAGGAAGTATATCCTTCATTCATGAAGACAGGTGTTGCGCGCTGAGGAGCTGCTTGGACGAGACCATGTTACCGAGTTGATTTTAACTTAATGATCTGTTAGGATCAAAGCTAGTAGTTTATTCCTAGGAGTTAGGAATATAGTTACAAGACTTTGATTAAGCCGGTTATTCAGTTATAAATCTTCTTGGAAGATGAAATGATTTTATGTATATAAGTGCATTTATTTTATATGATGGGGGTTGGAACCCATCTTGTTGTTGAATATTTCTTTTGAAGACATATAATTTTGAATAACAAAGTGAATGCATAAGAGTTATCAGAGATTCCTGCATCATTTACATTACAGTCCGTACTTCTCTTCTTATGTGATTGTTTTTTCCAGTGTAACACTCCATTCTGTTTTTCATCATATCTGAAACACAGTGTTGAATGGTTAGAATTCATATTGTGTATGCTCTGATCATCGTTTTATGTATTTTATACATTTTTCTACTAAAGTTAATATAGAACTCATATTTGATGCTCTGTATTAATGGACTGTCCATTGTTTCTTCTGTTTCACCTGAACTAAATTAATGACTGTGATGGAATGGTTATTTTGCATTTGATAAAATCTCATGCATATGTCTTTGTGATATCTTTATCTATATGTGACCCCATTTCCCAATGGTTATGTGTATCGTTTCAACCAATTTATACAAATCTTTGAAGTGTTGATTTATATCTGGTCTTGTTAAATCTGTATTTGAGAGATCCCTCTCTGGAAAGAAAAGCCAGTTTCTTTCTAAAAGTGGTTTTGCTGTTACCTTGGGATCTACCTTTCACAACCTGGGTACATTTTGAGTGTTAACAAATTAGCGCCGTTGCTGGGGAACGAAAGTGCACATCTGCCCTGGGAGAACGATAGATTTTGAAGAAAGTTTTTTGTGGGCAAACATGAGTTTTATCAGTAGGAAAGATTGTATATTTGCCCTGGCGACTCCATTGTAAAACTTTTTCAGAACTTAAGGAGTCATTCTGGCTTCGAGAAGACACATGCGAGGTAATTCTAATACCAAAGTCTTGAAAAGTTTGGAAGATCCAGAAAAGTTATTTAAGAGAAAAGATAAAGAAAAGATAGGTTTTCCTTTGTTTGGTGCATCATCCTCTCAAGATTCTCCTATTGATCCAGAATGGGAAGTTAACGTGGGAAAAAGTTTGCTGAAAACCAAATCTGAGTCTGATCTTAAGAATACTGAGTTTAATTCTCATAGATTAGAGTCTTATTTGTTGGATTCCCTCTGGAGATATTTACAACAGACTACAAAAGCTGAAACATTTGCTGTTCAAAATACTCAAAAGTCTTCAGTTCCCTTGAACCCACCTAGACCAATGGCAGCTAGATTTGCTCCCTTGCGTTTGCCTGCTTTATTGCATGACCTTCCTCAGAATTATTCCCAAAGAAGTTGATTATCCAGATGTTAAAATGCGGTTGTTTGCCCAAAGTTTGTCAGGTGAGGCATCATGTGAGGCAAAGAAATGGTTTAAAGATTTGCCAGATGGGTCTATAATGAATTTTCAAGCTTTTCAAAATGCATTTCTAGATAGATGGGATGATAACCAGAATCCTTTACAACTCTTGTCTCAGTATAATAGTCTCAAAAAAGGAGGTTTCAAATCTGTCCATGAATTTTCCAGTAGGTTTATGAGGGTTTATAATTCTATTCTGGAAGACATAAAACCTTCTACAGCTGCTACTAAACTACACTATGCTGGAGCCTTTGATAATGATTTTGCATTTTCATTAAGGGAGAGAAAATCAATGACTCTTGCTGCAATGTTTACAAATGCCTTATAGGTGGAAGCAAATATTATGGCAAGTGGAAAAATGAAACATAGAGATATTGATAGGAGGAAAAAGGAAGAAAATTTGTCTTCTGCTTCTTCTTCTACTAATGATGTCAAATTTGAAATGATGTTGAAGACGATGGAAAAATTGATGGACATATTAACTATGGATAATAGGGGGTTCAACAGAGAACAAGCTGACCCTGAAATCAGGAACCCCAATTTTAGAAGACTAAATCCTCCTGTTCTTCCACAAAATAGGCAAAGAGACATAATAAACCCAAGAAACCAGGAAGAACAGCAAATTCAACCATCATTCCCTGAGAATTATGTTGTTGATGAAGAAGACCCTACTGAGAATGAAATTCACCTTTTTGGAGAATTGGATTCAGAGATATATCTTACTGAAGAAGAGCATAGTATGTTTGAACAGGAAGGTGGAAATGAAGAATTGGAAAGGGAGACAGAGCAATATGAAAGGGGTTATTTGCATGCTATGGATGATGTGCAAAGGAAAATCAGATTGAGAAACAGGGAAGTTTTTATAAATAAGGGGAAGGAAAATCCAAATCAACCTTCCACGAGTTCCCTAAATGTAAAAAAGGGAAAAGAAGTGCAAAAAGAGTCTCTTGTAAATAAAGAAGCTGAAAATGAGATACAAAGAGACAAAAGAATAAAGCAAGTGGCCCCAGTTGATGTAGAAAGGGTTGATTCCAGTTTTAATTTGCAAAATGAGCTTTCGAAGTTAAAAATTTATGTTCCATTTAACGAGTTGTTGAGAAACAATGAATATAGGGACACTATAACAAAAATGGTCAAAGGTCAAGGAGAATGGCAATCTAATATTTTAGAGTTGAATGATGATAATACTACTATTTCATTTGGGTCAAAGGTTGAAAATTTATAAAGTGAAGAAGTCCCTCCTTTTTATTTGAGTCTAAATGTGCATGATAAGGTGGTCCATAATGCTATGTTAGACTCAGGAGCATCATATAATTTAATGCCGAAGGGAGTGGTTGAAAGTTTGGGATTGGAAATAACAAGACCCTATAAAGATTTGTATTCGTTTGATTCTAAAAGAGTAAAATGCCTTGGTTTGATTAAAGATATGGTGGTGACCCTAAATAAATTTCCATCTAAAACTATAGTCATGGATGTGGTAGTGGCAGATATTCCACCTAAGTTTGGGGTATTGTTGTCAAGATATTTGACTTCCAAGTTGAAAGGTAGTTTACATATGGATATGTCATATGCTACAATTCATGTTCGAGATGGGAGCAGAAGATTATATAGTGAAAAAAGAACTCCTTATGTAGTAAGCAGTCAAGATAAACATGAAATTCATCACATATATGCTGTTGATACTGATTTGGGGTCTTCTATTTTATTTAATGATGCTGTCCCACATGATTTAGAAGAAGCATCGCAGAAGAAGTCTGATTGAAAATAAGGAAAAGGAAGTGATGGAACATGATGCTTTGGAGGCGAAACAAAAAAGGGAAGGCCAGTGGATCATGTATTTTGACGGATCTGCTGCAAAAATAGGTGCTGGAGCCGGTGTGTATATAATTTCTCCTATTCGGGATTTCAAAGCTTTATCATATAAATTAACATTTGAATGCACAAATAATGTGGCAGAATATGAAGCTTTATTACTGGGATTGCATGCTTTGAAATATTTGGGAGCTCAAAGAATAAAAGTCTTAGGAGATTCAGAGTTGGTGATAAATCAAGTAAATGATAGCTATCAAACCAGGCATCCCCGGATGAGGGATTATAGGAATGAAGTATGGGATATGTTTGGTAACTTCTTTACAGAGCATACAATTCAGGTAATTCCCAGACATGAAAATTTGGTGGCTAATTCTTTAGATGTGGCTGCTGGAAAATGTGAAACCCCTGTTGCTGGTCAGAGGGAATACCAGGTGGAAATTGTGAATAGACCATCTATTCCTGATAATTCTAAATATTGGAAAGTATTTGAAGATGACATGCAGATCAGAAGGTTCTTGGAACTCTCAGGAGAGTTTGTGAATACTCCTATTGACACCGAAAATGACAATGACGAGAGTATTCAAGATGATGAAGAACTTGAGAAAGAGGGAAATGGTGCTGAAAAGTTAAAGGGAACCCTAGGAGGTAAAGATATTATTCAATTAAAAAATAATTTCATACTTAGAGGTTTGATCCCTTTGGAGAAACTTTTTGATCAGAATGATGTTGCTAAGAATCCAAAAGTAAAGCCTGTTGAGAATGTTGTTGAAGATAAGAATATTGGCACTGAGGAGAATCCTAAGATTATAAAAGTATCCAAGAAATTGCATGAAAAAGAAAAACAAGAATATGTGAAGTTAATGAAAAAATATACAGATGTATTTCCTTGGAGTTATGAAGACCTTAAGGAGTATGATACGTCTATCATACAACATACTATTCCTATAAAGCCTGGGGAGATGTCTTTCAAGCAAAAAATCAGAAGGATAAACCCTAAGCTGCTTCCCATCATTGAGAAGGAAATTAAGAAGTTGTTTGATGCTAAGATCATTGTAACTCTAATATTTTCAAAGTGGGTTGCAAATTTGGTTCCTGTTAGAAAGAAGAACGGAGAGATCAGGCTGTGTATAGATTTCTGGAATTTAAATAAAGTTTCTATGAAGGATAATTATCCTTTGCCAAAGATGGACCACATATTGCAGAAAGTAGTTGGAGCTGAGAGAATTTCAATGTTGGACGGTTTTTCTGGCTACAACCAGATTAAAGTATTACCTGAAGATCAAGAAAAAACTGTGTTTACTACACCTTGGGGCACTTTTATGTATGCAAAGATGCATTTTGGCCTAATGAATGCAGGAGCTACTTTCCAGCGAGCTAAGGACATTGCTTTTGCAGGAGAAATTAGAAATTTTGTGGTAATCTACATGGATGACATCACAGTCTATTCAAAATCCGACAGAGAACATCTGCACCATTTAGAGAAAATTTTCATGAAGTGTAGGAAGTTCGGTATATCATTGAATCCAAAGAAGTCCAATTTTGCATTGGAAGAAGGAAAGTTGTTGGGCCATATAATATCTAAAGATGGGATAAAAATTGATCCTGAAAGGGTGAGTGCAATTTTGAAAGTAGGTGAACCCAGGAGCAAAAAGGAGATACAATCATTTTGGGGCAGGTGAACATTTTAAGAAGGTTTGTGCCTAGCTTTGCTGAAATCTTAATGAATATCGCAAATATGTTGAAGAAGGGTCATGAGATAAAATGGAATGCAGAAGCTAGAAAATCTTTTTGGGAAATAAAAAAAGCAATATCAGATGCTCCTGTGTTGGTGAGTCCAGATTTTACCAAATATTTTTCAGTATTTTCATATGCTTCAAAATATACTATCGCAGCAGTTTTATTACAGAAAAATGAGGAGAATTTGGAGCAGCCCATAGCATTTTTTAGCAAAATGTTGAGGGATGGAGAATTGAAATATGACATCATGGAGAAACAAGCATATGCTTTAGTCAAAGCATTGAAGGATTTCAGAGTATATATTCTACATTCACATATAATCGCACATGTTCCATCTACTGCAGTAAAAGGAATTTTGACACAACCAGATCCAGAAGGCAAAAGGGCAAAATGGATTGCTACATTGCTGGAGTACAATATAGAAATAAAGCCCACCAAGTTGGTTAAAGGACAAGTATTAGCCAAAATGATGGCCAATTCAAATTGTGAGGCTTTACAAATTAATTTCCTATCTCAACAAGCTAATCAGTTGGACACATAAGTGGAAGTAATGGTTGATTTTGTGACATCTCCATGGTGTTCTGATATTGTTTACGTCCTTCGAAATTTACAAGCATTAGAAGGATTGAGTAAGTCAAGGGTGAGATCCATAAAATTGAAAGCTGCCAAATTTTGCATTATAAATCAATATCTTTATTGGAAAGACCCCAGAGGAGTGTTGCTAAACTGTCTTTTAGAAAATGAAGCTCAACAAACAGTCAAATAATTTCATAAGGGGGACTGCGGAGGACATCATTCTTGGAAGGTGACTGCGAATAAAATTCTAAGAGTAGGTTATTATTGGCCTACATTATTTTCATATGTCTATAAAGAAACCAGCAAGTGTCATCAATGCCAATTTTTTACGGAAAGAGAAAAGTACTTCCTCTTCCTTTAAATCCAATAACGGTGGAAGCTCCTTTCCAACAGTGGGTTTGGATTTTATTGGTGAAATAAACACCAATTCATCAGGACAACACAAATGGATTTTGACAACTACAGATTATTTTACAAAATGGATTGAAGCGATCCCCACCAGAAGAGCCACTGAAACTGTAATCATGGATTTTCTTGAGGAAAATATATTGGTTCGATTCGGATGCCCCAGAAGAATAGTGACAGACAATGCAGCTGCCTTTAAATCCAAGAAAATGATTGATTTCTATCACAAATATCATATAAGTCTAAATCATTCGACCGCCTATTATCTGCAGGGAAATGGGTTAGCTGAATCTTCAAATAAAAGCTTAGTAAGGATCATCAGGAAGCTGTTGGAAGATAATAAAAGGTCATGGTACACCAAGCTCAAGTATGCTCTATGGGATGATAGAATTAGTACCAAAAGGGCAATTGGCATGTCTCCATTCCAACTAGTATATGGAACTGAAGTTGTTTTTCCAGCATCATTAGGTGTTCCAGTTATGAGATATTTCCAAGATCAGCAAGAAGAACTGAATCATATGCAAAGAAGGATAAATCAGATTATTGAGCTGGAAGAGCGAAGGAATAAGGCTTATGACAAGGTGCAGTTACATCAAGAAAAAATGAAAATTACTTTTGATAGAAAAATCAAAGAGGAACAGTTTCTGATTGATGATCTGGTCTTGAAGTGGGATGATCCTAAAGAAGACAAACATGGGAAATTTGATCATATGTGGGTAGGTCCTTATGTTATTGCTGGATACAGAGGACAAAATGCATTTTTGCTAGAATATCTGAATGGGGTTCCTCTGGACAGTAACCCTATCAATGAAAGGTATCTGAAACATTACCTGTCCTAAGGAGGAGGGTAAAATTTGTATTATAGCCTGTAAATACTTATTTTTGTTTACAAGTCAATACGGATGGTAGGCCGAATGTATTTGAAGCCCGTGATGAAGGCCCTAAGATTCATGAGGCATGCTATTCCTTTCTAACAAAAAATATATATATCTATGAAAAACAAAAGATGAGTTTTTTGGAAGTTACTGTGAAAGATTAAAGTCAGGCACCTGGTCTACGAGTTCTTTGATACCTCACAGGGAGGATATCATCCCCAGATGGAGCCAGTTGTTAACACCTTTACTTAGCAGAGGATAGAAGGAACCATGGTGAGGAGGAAATAATGGTTGCTTGTAAGACTTTGGTTAAATAGTATGGTATAAAAGTATGACAACGGGCGAGTAAGCGATGAATTTTCACGGGATCCAACGGTGTGAAGTGGGGAGATGGAGATCGACGGTTTATAATGTGTTCGCTCCATGAAGATGCGAAAAATATAAGGATGCGGGTGTTCGATGAGACGTGAAGATCAACAGTTGTTGATCCGTTTCGATGAAATCTACGGTCGTTGTGGGCTCTGCCCTGTAGACTTGCAAGTTTGATAAAACGAGAAAACCCGGCGGAATATGGTACGTGTTGCTTGATCTGATGGCTGGGAAATAAAGGTAAATTACATCGACGGATGTTGAGGAATCCGGAGCGGGAAGTTGCGCGGTGGTTGGAGACAAAAGGTGGTAGAAGAATTGAAACCACGGTACACGTGGTCGATTGTGGTGCATTCCGGGGGCAAAAGTGGTTTGGTGGAAACCGCCGAAGGCGGGCCTCCGGAGTGGGGTCCTATATAAAAAAAGTTGACTTGTTGAAGAATTATTTTTTATTGGTGCCGGATGAATGAAAAGGACCTGCGTGCTCACCAACCTCTAACAGTCAATCTCAAATACACGCAGTCACAGTAACAGGTAAGCCTCGAACGCCCGAAATTTATCCATGTAATTACCATTGTTGACTGAATTATGGACAAAGGAAAAGATTTGCAAGGGTTTAGTCGTATTTTGGATGATAGAGAGGATTACCTGGTCGATAGAGACAGAGGAGTTTGTGACCCTTTCTTGTCTGTGGGAAGTGTATCAGTTAGCAAAGAGAGGTTATGGCAGTACAATTCACAGGGTAATATATCCTAAATGCTTGTAAATCATTTTTATATTATTTTGCTGTTGAACAGACCCTCCATTTTCCCAAGTTCGCAGAGTGGTGCGCAGTTAATTATTCTTCTTCTCAGAGAGTTATTGTTAGTCAGTCTACGTCTAGGATACTATGTAAAATTGATGCCAAGGTCATCCGTGAAAACCTGAATTTTCCTAATAACTACCCTGACAGTCGTGAACCTGTAAACGAGTCCATTTTAGCCGAAGTGTATAAAAATTGTGAAACCGAGGTCCGTTGTAAATTCTTGTCAAATATTCTTAAAGATGGTCAATCACTAGATGGTCTATTTTTGCCTTATCATATTCACATTCTCAAAGATGAAGTTCAATTAGTTGTGTCCTTAGTCTGTCAAGTCCTGGGTCTAGATGATGATTGTCATGTAAATGAAGTCATCTTAGGCTTTCTATTGAAAATGAGTTCATTAAGTTCTGAGTCCCAGTCAGTTCGTGTATTTAGTTTAGACGAGTACTTAGCAGAAGCTATACATCTTCAATTGAGTGAGTTTCCAAAGGTCAGGTTCTTCAAGTTCCAGACTTATTTACTGAACATGTTGCTGTGCTCGAACGTCACCGAACTGCAGTTTTTAAGTACCATGTTTTCTTCAGATTTTCCCAAGCAAATCAACATGTTTGAATTCACAAATTCAATTATGTCAGAAACATACAAGATGTTATTTGATGAAGTTTTACCCTGGGTATTAGAAGAGATGAAATGCATGATGCAGTCCTCACCTGAGGACAAGGTCGGGGATTGGTTTTTGTATAAGGATTTCACTATTTTAAGAATATATGGATTTACTGGGGAGCCTTATAGGTTACCTGCTTTCCTTACTCCCAGAATTTTTGCATTAGAATTTATGAGACAAAGACTGCATTCAGAAGAAGAACACTTTGGGGCCTTTAAGAAATCTTCAAATATCAAGTTCCCTCTCAAAGTTGGTTCTTTTATCTTCAAAAATAAAGGCGCCCTGGTGTTCATAGAAAAATTGTTGGAGAGCATGAAATTTCAAAAGGAGCAAAGGGTAAATTATGATCCCCATCATATAATTTCCCTGAGAAAGAAGGCAAACAAAAACAAGCCATTTGACCACCAAGTTGTTGAAGGCCTGAGCGAGATAGCCAATTTGTTTCATTTTATGGAAATTCCAAGATCTGATGAAAGTGCAAGTATTATACCAATTGCAGTATCTCAAGTGACAGATGGTCCTAATATTGTAGTTAAAAGAAGTCTTTCTGAAGTTGAAAGCATGGAAGTGGATGAGGATGGGTCACACAAAAAGGCCAAATTGTTTCAAGATGGTGGAGTTTTAAGTGAAAAGATTTCAGACGATTTAAAAAGAGTTGCTTTAGTTCCAACAAAATCTGTACAGGTGAATTAGTTTTCTTTTAAAGGTGTAAATAATTCAAAATCCAGCCCTGTTTTCAAGTCCAAAGAGGAGCTTATGGCCAGTTATGTGGACAAGCGAAAGCAGTCCCTAGAAGAGACAAGGAATATACTCCCGCGGGTGAAGAGTTTAAATAATCCAAAAACTTCCTTGATTTCTACCAGGGACGTGGAAAGAAATACTTTTAAATTGGCCATGGTAAGTGATAAGAAGATGTCAGAAATAGAAGTAAGATTGGACAAGATAAGTGTACCAGACAAAATTCAGTTACATAAGCAAACAGGTGACATTATTTATTCAGATTTATTACATGCTATGATGAGAGTTAATAAGTTACAAAATTTGGTAGACAAGTTAGAGGTTCAGTTAAAACATGAGAAAGTTGAAAATAAATCCAATGCCATTCAAATAAAAAAGGTACAAGCCGACATTATCAGCTCAGGAAATGAAAGAGATAACACCCAGGCAATCAAAAAAATTTTGGAAGAAAAGGACAACGCCCTCCAGGTTTTGAAGAAAAGGTTGAAGATCCCAAGCACTGAGCATGTTCAATCATCCGAATTATTAGCATTACAAGAAGAGAAGGACAAGATTCACCAGGAGATGATGGAGCATAAAGGAAAAGCTGTCAAATTACAAGAAGAAAAAGACAAATGGTAAACAGAGCGAAATGAGCTAATAGCCCAAATCTCCCTGTTGAAAAAGGACCAAATCGATGAAAAAGAGATTATGGAGGAGTTGATGAGTCAAAACTCCCACTGATGAAGACCTATCCATTGTGAATATTGAGAAACCATTAAACGATTTTTCTGCAAATGATTTACTAGTGCCTATGTCCCAGGTCAGCCTGAAGGATGAAGAAATAAAAGAATTAAACGTGGAAAATGAAAAATTCAAATCCGAGCTGGCCAAAGTTACTGGAAATAAAAATAAAATATTGCAAGATAGAAATCAGCTACAAAAGAAATTTAATGAATTAAAGGAAAGAAATATAGGAAAGGGTCCTCTCCAGGGAGTGAAGCACATAATTTGGGATACATTATCCGTAGAAATTACTAAATTTAGGCACTATTTGAACTTTATTGATGATCAAAGCATCTTGATCAATTTTTCCAATCAAATACTGAAGTTAGTAAATGAAAGTATGGAGAGGAAACCCCTTACCACAGCCTAGAATGCATTAAATTTCTTAAATTCATTAACATACCAAAAGTTGCATGATATAGGAGTAAAGGACAGGATAGCCATGGTACTGTGGGCCAAAAAGTTTATCCATAAGCATCATCTAATGAAGGCAGTCCAGGACAAAACTGATGAAATGATCTCATAGGTTAATGATTTCAAACAGGCTTTCAAAGAACTATTCGAAGACGCCCTTCCTTCCTTTTGGGACGAAGAGGGATGAATGTTTTCTCAAGAGCAGTATCACAACCTGTTGGTACAGAGTCGCATGGATCATTCCAAATTTGACGATTTGGAAAAAGGGCTGACAGGGAAATTCATCGTGGATAAGTTGACAGAGGATTTTGAAATATTACAGAAGTTCCTAATCATCAGGGGAAGGTTGCCTAAAGTGTCTTATGAAGCTTGCATGGAGCTGGAGGTGTCCATTCGGGAGATGATTGAATATGATATTCCGAGCACAGAGCAGTGGAGAGCCATAGAGAGATTTAGAAAAATGAAGTATATCCTTCATTCATGAAGACAGGTGTTGCGCGCTGAGGAGCTGCTTGGACGAGACCATGTTACCGAGTTGATTTTAAATTAATGATCTATTAGGATCGAAGCTAGTAGTTTATTCGTAGGAGTTAGGAATATAGTTACAAGACTTTGATTAAGCCGGTTATTCAGTTATAAATCTTCTTGGAAGATGAAATGATTTTATGTATATAAGTGCATTTATTTTATATGATGGAGGTTGGAACCCATCTTGTTGTTGAATATTTCTTTTGAAGACATATAATTTTGAATAACAAAGTGAATGCATAAGAGTATTCAGAGATTCCTACGTCATTTACATTACAGTCCGTACTTCTCTTCTTATGTGATTGTTTTTTCCAGTGTAACACTCCATTCTGTTTTTCATCATATCTGAAACACAGTGTTGAATGGTTAGAATTCATAGTGTGTATGCTCTAATCATCGTTTCAGGTATTTTATACATTTTTCTACTAAAGTTAATATAGAACTCATTTTTGATGCTCTGTATTAATGGACTGTCCATTGTTTCTTTTGTTTCACCTGAACTAAATTAATGACTGTGATGGAATGGTTATCTTGCCCTTGATAAAATCTCATGCATATGTCTTTGTGATATCTTTATGTATATGTGACCCCATTGCCCAATGGTTATGTGTATCATTTCAACCAATTTATACAAATCTTTGAAGTGTTGATTTATATCTGGTCTTGTTAAATCTGTATTTGAGAGATCCCTCTCTGGAAAGAAAAGCCAGTTTCTTTCTAAAAGTGGTTTTGTTGTTACCTTGGGATCTACCTTTCACAACCTGGGTACATTCTGAGTGTTAACACCAGGAAGTCCCAACTCCTCCACCCATGAAGGTTTCTGTTTCTCCAGTAGTGGCTCACTTGGATCTTTCCATCCATCTGGGAATTTTCCCGGATAGGGGCCCATCTCAGGAAATCTCCAAGATGCGGAAGCAGGTTCCAGGAATCTTCCTAGAATTTGGAATTCCTTTCGTCCTGAATTTCCCAGAAACTATTGGCTTTGCACCAATTGCCTTCCACATTTTTCCTTGGTCCATATGGGGGGGCCCAACTGGTTCTCATTGAAACGAATCAACTGAGAGAGAGGTATGTCACGGGCATATTTGAAGTGCCATATTTTGGCCCAGGGTTTAGATGTGTGGGTTAGCCAGTGCCACCAGAATTTCACACCTTGGACCTCGGCCATTATCTCAGGATCTCTAAGCCCCAGACCCCCCATCAACTTGGGCCAACGTAGCCCCTCCCAACTTACCAGAGCAAATTTGGCCTTCACCTATCGACCTCCCCACAAAAATTTCCTTTGAAGGCTTCGGATTTCACGGAGGATAGACTTAGGGGCTGAGAGGACCGAGAACAGATAGATGGGCATAGCCCGTAACACTGATTTGATTAGGACAAGCCTGCTGGGAAGGTTAAGGGGCCTTAAGACCCAGCTTAAGAGCTTTTGTTTCATTTTGTCTAAGATTTCTAGCCAGGAAGTTCTTTTCAACTTCCCCAGATCTAGGGGGACTGCCAGGTACTTAGAGGGGAAGGTTCCTTTCGCGAATCCTAGGATGCAAATGATGTTCCTCTGGGAATCCGGGGCAGTATTTAGGAAGAAGACTGGGGATTTGTTTGGGTTAATAGCAAGTCCCGAGGCCTTGGAAAAGAGAGATAGGATTTTTTTGAAGCTTCTCGCTTCTTGGACTGAAGGGTGCCCCATAAGCATGGTGTCATCCACAAATTTTTGGTGGGTCTGTGGGTCCATGTCATCATGGATTCTGAGATCTCTCAACTCCTTGTTCCTCGCCTGATTCTAAAGGAGACGACTCAATCCTTCTGCCATAATAATGAATAGAAAAGGGGAAAGAGGGTCACCTTATCTAATACCCCTCGAAGGTTGGAATATGCGAGTTGGGGCTCCATTCAGAAGAATGCTAAAGAAAGGGGTGGAGATTAATCCCATAACCCATTCCACCCATCCATGATAGAAGCCATAAGCTTCCAACATTTTGCTGATAGATTTCCAACTTAGTTTGTCAAAATCCTTTTCTATATTGAGATTGATCATCATACCTGGTTGCCGAGAGATTTGAAGAGAGTGAATGACTTCATGCACGAGGATGACCCCATCCAGGATCTGACGTCCTTCCACAAAGCCATATTTTTCTGGGCAGATGAGATTTGGGAGGAGGGGTTTCAATTGGTTGGCAATCACTTTGGAAATTATCTTATAGATCACATTGCAGAGGGCTATATACCTAAAATCACCCGGGATTTCAGCTCTCGCTTCCTTAGGTATTAGGGTCAGGAAGGTCACGTTGAAGGATTTGAGAACCCCCCTTTTGCTTCTGGACTCTTCAACAATCTCCACAACCTCCTCCTTAACCAGTTTGGTGAGCATCTCGTTGTTTCCCCTAGTGACTGAGGAGGGGATTAGGTGAGTGATTTTTTCTATGTCCCTTCCTCTATCATGATCCTCCTCTTGGAGGATCTCTGAGAAGTGGTGGGAAATATCGTCTTCAATCTCCCTTCTGGTTTCAACCTGGCTGCCATCCATCTTTCAGAGTTTTTGGATTCTAGAGTTTCTCCTGTTCTAAATCACCGAGTTATGAAAGAACTTGGTTTTCCTTTCACCATCCTGCAACCATTTAACCTTGGATTTATGCTTCCAGTATATTCCTTCCTTCCTTTCTCTCGCCTCCAGTTGGCCCCATAGAGATTTTTCTTTTTCCTTCATGTCCTCATCCCACCCGTCATCCATGCCCTTCTGGCTTAGGAGTTCGAGCTCATTTATCAGCCTTTTTTTTATCTTCAAATATATTACCAAACTCTTCTTTGTTCCATGTACGGATTTTGTCCTTGAGAGTTTTGAGTTTCTGCTAGAAACAATACATAATTGTTCCTATGGGGGGAACCATCTCTTGCCACCACTGATTGACAAGATCTTTAAAGTCCTTGTGTTCCAGCTAGAACTATTCAAATCTGAACGGTTTCCTCAGAGTAGAGCATGGCCAATCCCAATTAAGGCTGATAGGCCAGTGGTCAGATCCTGCAGTTGGAAGGATGTCAGCCATAATCTCACCCGTACCGTGGACAATATTCTTTGAGACCAAGAATCTATCCAAGCGAGAGGCCACCATATGCTCACCACCCCGCTTATTGTTCCAAGTATACCAACTGTTTCCCATTTCCAAATCCACAAAAAATCTTTGGGCCTAGAAATCACGGAAAGCCTCTTTGTATTTGTCAAGGGTTCGTCTTCCTCCCTTATTTTCCCCGACGTTGGCTATGAGATTGAAATCTCCGCCCATTACCCAGCTACCCCCTTTCGACTAGTTTTTGGTCCAGTTGAGGAAGTCTATGAAAGCCTGCTTCTTAGGGAAGCTGCTGGGGCCATATACATTTACAATCGTGCCCTTCACTCCGGTGTCATAGTGGTGGAATCTAGCCATGATTGCAAACTTGTTGGCCCTCTAGACTGAGAGCTCCACTATTTAGGGTTTCCAGAAAATTACAATCCCACCTGATTGTCCAACAACGTCCAAGGCCATAACTTTGCTGCCTTTCCATATTTTATTTCTGAGTTTTTCCAATCCCTCACAACTACATTTTGTTTCTTGGAGTAGGATTATATCAGGGTTTTCCTGCTTAAGCTTCCTATTTAGAGTCCTCCACTTCCTGGGGTTGCTACACCCTCTGATATTCCATGAAATGAGCTTCATTGACAAAATTTGGAGACTTCAGAGAAGGCCACCTTGATCGTTAGGTATTGGCCTGATTCAATGTGCTTAACTCCTACTTCTACAATGCGCTGCTAATTCGTTTTTCTCCCCCTTCGATGTTCCTCCTCTAGAGACTTCCTCTTGTTTCCTTTTTCTGGATCCAGATCGATCCCTTGATTTGGATGAGCCCCAGCCTTGATTATTGCTTCTTGAAGGAGCTCTATTTGCTGCCTAGGGACATAGACTTGGCCCTTCTTTCCACATTCAGCCTCTATCGCATCTAGATCCAGTTCTCCTAGCTCCATTTCCTCATCCTCTTCTTCCTCTATTATTTCCATCTGTTGGACTTATTCTTTCTCTGGGGCTCTGGTATCCTCCTCCTGCTGTTATGCTTCCTCCTTCTCCTTAGGGGTGTCTCCTTTTGATCTGTCTCCCAGGACTGTAAAGGAGTTTTTGGATCTGTTCGTCCTTGCCTCCTGATCAATTTTGGCCTTTGATGCCCCTCCTCCTCTACCTCTTCTTCTGTTCTTTACTTGGGTGAATCCATCATTCTCCATGGTGCCCACTGGGCGGTGCTCAATGGAGGCTGCCACCGGGTCTAACTTGGGGCAGTTCCTTCCAAAGTGACCATACTCATGGTAGTGCCTGCATAGAAAGGGTATCTGTTGATAGTCAATGGGTTGAATCCATTCCTCATCTTCCCATTTGAGGCTTATGGCTTCTGGCAGGTCCTTGGATAAATCTAAATAGACACAGATCCGAGCAAAAGAGGTATACCTTTGAACCCTAGTTTGCTCTGCAACTTTTATGAATTCCCCTAAGGTATTCCCTATGTCCTTCAAAGTGTCCATATCCTATTATTCCCTCGGTAGTGAGAAGAGGCGGATCCAGACAGGGGCAACTGTCATGTCTTCAGTTTCTGGGTTGGAACGTTCCTTCCATGGGCGAAGGTAGAGACCAACAGAGAAAAAGAAGTAAGGTACCCCTTCCAGAATGCGGTCACGATCCTTCTGGTTGAAGAAGATGATAGTGAAAAAAACCTTAGAGGTGAGGTGCAGATCATGATGGCCTTTAGGGTTCCATACACTACTGATCCATTTGACTAGGTCTTTTTCCTTGGGCCAGATCCCCACAAAATTTTCGATAAGGGTTTTTCCTTCCAGAGCTCTATCTTGCCTCTGACCTTCTCTGATCTAATTTGGATTGCTGGGATGGTGGGGGATTTAGGCAAACATCTCCCCACCATTTATAGGTCTAGCCTACTTCTTACTCTCGATGTTCGTGGCTCCATCATCTAAATCAGGACCTGATGGGCCCATCTCTACCATTGTGCAACCAAGGGAGGCCTTGCGGCCCTGTAGGCCAGAAAACCCATGTGCGAAATGTGCCAGGAGAGCCACCCATGGCTGGGCGCGTCTGGAAAAACCCTAGGCTTGGTCTCTCAGCACGGGCTCCTCCGTCCTTTGGACTTGATTAAACTTGTGTTCAAATGTTCATTGAGAAAGGGTTTATTATGCTCTTAAGTTAGTTGCAAATATCACTTTGATTTGATTTCAAACACATGTGTGTATCTCCCATTTTAAGCACACACCAAGGTACCTAAATACACTTTCTAATCAAGTGTTTTATTCATCATGCACTTATTTAGTGATCTAGATGAATTAGAAAAAATGGAGGGTTTGAAATACGTCCCTTGTCACACCTTTAATTCAAATTTGGACCCTCATAAAATCAAAATCACATTGTAATCCTCAACCAACTAAAATACTTCATCAAGGAGGTCACAAAACAATATTTTAGTTAGTTTAGGAATTACTAGGATAGGAATCGAAATAATGCACACGGATACTCTACACTGTTTAAACATAGTGGTTGTTGACTTTTATGGGACTTAACAAATAAATCTATAAGTAAGTGTGATCAAACTTGGATAAGGAAGTATGGTTCCCAAGGATCCAAAATATAAGGTATAGGTATTTCTATTCGCCACATCAAGCCACCCGAATATTTATGGAGGTGACAGTTTACCGCTCGAGGCCAAACCCCTTATCCACTTGACACGGGTATCTTAGTGGCCAAAAAATAGGATCCTCACTGGCTGGAATTTGTGGGATGCATTTGAACCAGAGTCAAATTTCATTGGCTATTTGAAATGTTTCTAGTATTTCCTAAACATAGCCCCAATACCCCTCGTTATAACTAATTCTTTCATATATTCACTAGTCGTCTTCATTGGGTTCATAACCACATAAACAAATTATATTGGAAGGCTTAATGACTAGTTGAGAGGACGGACATAGAGTCAATTAGGAAATAGTTTTTCTTCTTTTTATTACACTATATCAACTAAATGCAATAAAAAATAACCAACTCTTGGTATCACTTGCATAAACTTGACATATACCCCTACACCTGCACCATATTGCATTTGTTATTGTTGTTATCATATTTTTGCGTCTATTCAATTGTGTTTGAAATCCCTTCATACTCATCCTCATTGAATCACACAAACACAACGATTGTGGAACAAAGATTGCTTAGGTAGTCTCCCAGGTTACAAGTTCACTCTCCTATTCAAGGAGGAGTTCCCACACTGCCTCCCTGTAGACCATGAGGGATACCATCAATCCGGGGGAACACTTGAGAAACTATAAAATTTTCAGCTTTGCTTGGACATACATTGCTTGGCTCACCTACCAAAACACCTACACCCCCCACCATCGCCATCACCACCTCCACCTCTTGGAGGAGGTAACACACATAAGAAAATGGTGATTTCATCACTTCCATTTATGCGAATTAGTCTAAATATACTGGATTTATCCAAGCTAATAAATTTCCCCATATTACACATCCTTACTTCGCCAAACGTGCCCCCTTCGTATATTCCAAAATTTGAGGGAAAATAAGGTGACTATCCAACAAACCATATGATTTCATGTCACCTCTAGTGCTTATCCAATAGTATCATTGAGGAATTTTTTCACCTTCAATTGTTTTAGAGAACCCTCATAGGCATGGTGGTCAAATGGTATGTCAATTTACCATCTACTTATTCCACTTTTGAGTCCATAGCCATCACCTTTCTCATGTATTTCCAACTTCCCATACACTATGATCTAGGGCTAGATATTCTCACATAATTTTGGAAAAACACTTCTACACACATGTTGACACCTGGAAAAATCCCAGGTACCGACACTAGGGATTCTCCCCAATAACCGTTCCCAATTAGCTTGTTTATTGTTTGGTGTCGGGAATCTGTCCAGTTAGCGGCGCGACTAGCGTAGAATTAAATGAGAGCTTGATTCTTATTTTACTGGTTGTCTCCTGATCCACCGTTTATGTGTGTTATGTTTATATAAATGATATGCAAGTTCCTAGTTTAAATGCAATTTAACATGAAACAAATGATTCATAATGTGATGCGTAGGTTCTTACCTATCAGCTTATCCCCTTTGTCCCGAAACTACAGAAAGCAAATGAAAAATAATTTAAACTATCTAACCTATCCCCAGGGAGCAATATTATTATTTATATGAGTAACATACTGCATTTTTGCACAAGGAATTGTACAGATAGCTGATAAATTCGGAGTACATAAACACAACAGAAAAATTAACATAGAGATAGCTAAATGTTTGTTACATCATTCATTACTCATTGGTTGCATAAGATTCATAACAAGAAAATGAAATCATTCACAACATAGGAATAGTCCAGAAGTTAGAACGATCTCACATATTTGCGTATTAAGATAAAGCAGAAATAGTTCCATATCCATCCATATACACAACATGCATTTGAAACTTAAACAACTCCTTCTCCAGCAGAATTTTGATCCTCTTTATTATAACAAGAAGTAGTTCTTCTTACAACAAGTAGTTCACCATAAGAAAGCTAGAAAATTCCTTTCTCCATTTGACTCTACTTCTATTTATACATTTGCACAATGACTCTTGGTTTTCCTACCCTTTGGGCTTCCTCAACATTCGGTTACAAAAGTTTTGTCTTCTAGTGCACTCACTAATTAAGATTATAAATACAAAATATTATAATTATATTCCCAAATGTCAATAGGACAAAAACACTTTAAGTGAGCTCATTCAACTCAGTAATAACTTATTTCCAAGCCACATCATCCAAAACAATGATCTCAAACTCTACTGGTTCCAGGAATCAGATCGTAACCTCATGTTTGGACGTATGAGTCTTTAGGTCAGCCATCCTTGCTGGAATTACTCAAAGTTGATCTTCTAAAAGGCAGTTGCTTACTGCAACTTGAGAAATTACACTTGATGACCTTCACAACTAGATGCCAAGTTCATCCTCCCCCAATCTATCATGCAACTGCTTCAAGTATTCTTCATGGGCTAGCAGCTCATCTAGCCTCCTTTTGGATGATGTTTGGTATGAGTGGTGACTACAATAACAGAGAAAACGTCTTAGTATTTACATAATTAAAAAACTTATGCACTCAAACGAGATAAATGACTAAGATATGCTGGTCAAACCATTTTAAAACAAACATTAGAACTCTACATTACCCTACTTGCCTCGGCCATTGGGTCAAGACAAACACAAAGCAGGTCAATGGGTACAATGTTGCCAACAAAAAATCCTGCACAGGCGAGTTTCGACCTCCATATGCTCATCATGATCTAACAGAATGTGGGCAAACAATGCCTTCGAATGGACTAGTGCCAAAACACGACTGGTCGGGTGGCCATGGATAATTCAAAGAAAAAACAACCCCGACAACAACAGCTTGATAAACCCCAACACAGCCTCAACCATTAGCTTAAGACCTTGCAATCTACCCGCATTCCTTTTGTGTCTCGGTGGTCAAAACAAAATCAACAAGAAAAACTGGACAGCAACCACCGTAGCGGCTCTAAGACTAAAACGTCTTCGCTGAAGTGGGCTTGATGAGGATCAGGCCATTGTCGAGGAAATTTCTCCCCTGCTGCGGCAACATAAGGAAAAGGCATCCACCGCAATGGGTTTCAAAAATCAGAACAAGTTCCGATAATAAACTTGCACGCATGCCTGTCGTTGCGGCAGAGATATAAAAAATCATCCGATATGGAGGGGCAGAAAAATCGGAAGAAGTTTCAACTTTTGACGTAACATCCCACCCATCGCCGCAGCATTGACTTTGAGAAACTTTTCGATTTAGTAGAAAAACTCAACCTGATGGCACTTAAAGGAAAACCTTCGTTGCAGCGGCTTGAAGGACAGGAACGATTCGCTACAGCAGGTAGACTCTCAACAAACCAAGTGATGCACAAGATAAAATGTCAGCCGTTGTAGCAGCTCAAAAGCTGGAACCCATCTGTCGTAGCAAGATAAAAAGAATTGGAAGCATGCCCGATAATTGAACTAAAATTTCACCCACCGTTGTGGCGTGGATTTATGCAAACTTCCACTGCAGCGGACGGAAAACCGCTCCGACAAATCATAAGAAAAGGAACGCCCGCGTAGCAGCTCAAACTTGAACAACCATCCATTGTAGCAGATCAAACTTTGATAAGCACCCGCTGCAATGGCCAACAGACCTTTTTTTGCCTTAGAATAAAGCTCACTTCTTGAACTTTCCCAATGATAAAACAAACCATAAATGTTGGATCAGAACAAGCCTAAGAAGCAATACTAAACTTCAAAAAGGGGGGCTCTAAAAAATGCTAAAAATATTTTTGGGGAGGTGGTTGCGGCAACAACAATTGGTGACTAGCTGGTGAACACAGATCTTTGAAAAAACTGACGTTTAAGATCAAAACTGCTTTATGGTATTTTGTTCAATCACTTCATTCCAAACTTTTCAAGATCCCTTTAAGATGTGTAGACATTTCTAGGGATTTGTTAAACTTTAACATCGATTACGGTCCACTAAGGCAAGGTAATCGGGTTCTCAAAGTCCCGATAACTATTATGAGGCCAAAAAATATGGGGTTCATTTATTTCTGCATTCAGTTGCTTATAGCTCAAACAACACAGGTAACAAAGTATGGACAGACATATTCGTTTGTTCCTCATTCCCATGCCTTTTGCATTCTTTTGATGCTTTTGGACTTTTGTCCTTTTGAGTCTTCCTAGATTTCTCCCTTCTTTTGCAACTTCCTTTAGGTTTTCCATCCATAGTGTCCTTTTGTGTGAGAGGTAGTTTGTTTTCAACTCACGGATGGAGAAGAACCTCTTAGCCATATTATCCATTTATTGATTGTATTCAGTGTGTTTTTTGAAATATGATTTCGTTCTGGGAATATTTGACCCTTTTAAGCCGTTTGGATTTTATTTATGGCATGGGATCATTTTAAATACCATACATCTGTCCACCCTCCTTTCTCACCATGGGTCCATTGTTGTTAGCTTCCTAGGACATATTTTAGTGTGAAGTGGATGGAGCCCCAAAATAGTATTCTAGACTTTTCTTACCTCGGTTATTTAAGATGTTTAAATAGGAATTCAATGTGTTCATGAACTCCCTTAAAATAGTCTATCAACTTAAAGGATCTTTATCATAATACATGTATCTTCAATAACCAGCTTTTCAGTCAAAATATTTGCAGTTTTCCCAAAATTCCAATATTCTCTCACCAAAGGTTGTGTTGGTTTATTCAAAAAACTGAAATGAGGCAAACAAAAAATAAATCAATTGCAAAGAAATAAAATCATAAATAAAGAAAAACTAACTAAGGAACAAATGCAACAAAAACCAAAAGTTTATTTTTGCATAGAAAATAAAATCAAAAGCATCAAGTAAAATAAGGTTTGAGAACCAAACCATTAACTGGCAGATTCTCTTCCCGCCCCTGCAAATCTTGTAACTTGTATGTCAAGGGGCCTAGGTTTTCTGCAATCTGAAATGGGCCTATCCATAAATGTTGAAACTTAGTGTGCTTACCCTTTTCATCATGCGGGTGATCCCACTTCAAAACCAAATCTCCAAATTCAAACTCTTTATTCCCGGACTTGTTCGTGTCAAACCGTCTTTTCACAATATCTTGTTGGTGTTTGAGCCTTTCCTTAGACTTGGATCTAGACTCTTCTAATTTCAGTAGAGTATTAATTCGGGCTTGCAAAACCTCACTACTAGACCCTCTAGATGCTTGGGCTAATTGAGAAGAAGGCAATAAAATGTTAGGGGGCAGGATAGTTTCCTTTCCGTAAACTAAGGTATAGGGTGACACACCTAAGGAGCTATGGGGTGTAACTCTATCAGCCCAAAGTGCATTAAGAATAGCTATGTGCCAGCTTCTTTGATTCTCTATGACTGTTTTCTTTAGAATCCTAATGATATTTTTATTAGTAGATTCAGCAAACCCATTACCTTGTGGATAATAGTTAGCAGAATAATGTAATTTAATTCCTTTCTCATTAGAAAAAGTAGTAAGATTAATGGAGGAAAAATAAGATGCGTTATAAAAAACCAGGGAAATTGGAACCCAAAACTTGGTCATAATATGGTCTCGCAAGAACTCCATAACCACATCTTCGTTTACTTTCCGTTGCAGGATTGCTTCCACCCATCTGGTAAAATAATCCTTGGTCGTGAGGATGTACTTGTGTTGTAGTGAAGAATTTGGATTCATCTCTCTGATAATATCAATTCCCCATTGCTCAAATGGTTCAGAAATAATTACTAGTTGCAAAGACTCAGTTGCTTTCGCTTGTATCACATTTTCTTACATAAGCGTGAGTGTCTTTAAACAAATTTGGCCAATAGTATCCAGCCGTCAGAATTTTGTGTGATGTAGTGTCTCCTGAAAAATAACCTCCAACATGCCCATCATGCAATTATTTAACTACCTCGGTGGCATCTTCTTGTTCCAGGAATCTAAGAAACACTTCATCATAATTTTTTCTGAAAAACACTCCGTCAATTATCTGATAAGATGCAGACTTTAAGCACAATGCCCTTCTCTGCTTGGAATTCCAGTGTTTAGGAAAATACCCCTATTGGAGATAGTGTACTAAATCTTTATACTAAGACTCTGGGGCTGTGAATAAGGGACATACATCTATCATATGTAGTTCAGTCTCATTCTCCCAATCATTCTCTTCATTGTCCTGACTTTTAGCCATTAGTATGCAAAGTCCTTTCCCTTTGACAATAGTTGCTGGTTTGAATTCCAAGTCATACTCCTGCAAGGTTGTGACCCAATTTCCTCTTCTCTCCCCTAATTCTTTTTGTACAAAAAGATTATGGATTGTTGGGTGAGGCACAATAACTTTGGTTATGTTCTTAAGTATGTATGGAATGAATTTATTTATCACCTTAAAGACTGCATAAGCTTATTTGTCAACAGCGGGGTAATTCAACTCAGCACCTTGTAATCCAGTGCTCATGAAAGATATGGGGTATTCATCTCCCCCTTCTTCTTTCTACATAAGCACTGCTGCTAACGAGTTGTCTGAAGCAAAAGTGTATAAGATGAAATATTTCTCGAATTTTGGACTTTTGAGAGAGGCCACATGAGCTATTGTTGTTTAATTTTGTCGAATGCACCTTTCTCTAAGTCGGTCCATTTAAACTAAGCACTTTGCTTAATCATTTGTTGCAAAGGTTTGACTATCTGAGCAAAATCGGGCACAAAACTTCGCACAAAGTTTATGGTCCCCATAAAATATTTTATTCCTTTCTTATTGTGGGGAAAAGGGATATGTGTTATAGATTTAATACTTTCTAGGTCTATGGAGATCCCTTTCTTATAAATGATATGACCCAGTAGCTTTCCTTCTAATACGAAAAAAAAACTCTTTTTCGGATTTAAGGAGATGCCATATTTCTGACAGCGATCAAAAATTTGTTTTAGATGAAAAGTATGATGTTCTCTTTTCTTGGAGAAAACAGTAACATCATCCAAATAAACTACTATGTTGCGGCCAATCAAACCATGGAAATATATGTCCATCGCCCTCTGGAAAGTTTCTCCAGTGTTGATAAGACCAAAATGCATCCTTCTATATGCAAAATTCCCCCATTTAGTTCTAAAAGTGGTCTTTAGTGTGTCTTCTCCTGCTACCAACACTTGGTTGTAGCCAGAGAAACCATCTAGCATAGAGAATAATTCTGATCTTGATACCATCTACAATATCTATTCCATTGGCGGGACTGGGTAGTTATCTTTATCGGAGGCACAATTCAAGTTTCTGAAGTCCAAACAAAGTCTAATCTCACCAGACTTTTTCCTCACTGGTACCAAATGTGAAACCCATTTCGAGTGTCTGACTCTAAAAATAATTCTTGCATCAAGCAACTTCTTCACTTCGCTTTGAATCAAAGGTTCCAACTTGGGATGCATCTTTCTTAATGACTGTTGGAATGGCTTGACTCCTGCTTTAATTGGAACAACATGTTGTATAATGCAGGTTTCATAAGTCTTAATATCTTCATATGTCCAAGCAAATACTTCTTTGTACTATTTAAACAAGCTAATGAATTTGTTCCTTTCTCCATGTGAGCAGCACTTTCCCAAGTTTGCATATTTAGGCTCAGCTTCTGACCCCAAATTTACCAGCTCAAATTGCATAAATGAACTGTGTGTTTTGACATTAGCTGGTCTTCTAAACTTGTTATTCAGATTGAACATTGCTTCCAAAGTTCTAACTCCCTTTGGTATGAAATTTCCACTTTGAAGATTGGCTTGATGGTCCTCATCATCGATTATAGCCCCTTTGAAATTCTCATCATTTGTTATAAATTATAAGATCTGCGAGTCGTCATCAAACAATATTAGATTAGTGATGTTTTCTGGTACATCAGGCCTAAAAATCAATTCAATGGAACATCGATTATTATTAGCAACAAGCCTAGCAGTGAAAGTAGCTAATAAATCAGTTGATGCATTTTTTAGCCTAGGAATTGAAACTATATTAAATGCATCGAAATTCATTAGAAGATCCCACACTTAGTTTTGACAACCGTTTAGTTGTGGTGATAAACAATGGATTCTCTTTCTGACTTGTTTAACATAATTTCAGAATCTCCATAGACTTTTAAATTCTTGACCTTGAATTCAATTGCCTTCTTTAATCTTTGTATTAATGCTTCATACTCGACTGTGTTATTTGTGCATTCAAATTCTAATCTACAAGAAAGAAAATGTTTATTGTTTCCTGGATCCATCAGGATACAACCAACTCCTGATCCTTCCTGAGTTTTTGAACCATCAAAATACAATACCCAAAACCTATCTGCTGATTCTAGTGAGCTACTTCTACTTTCTACATTTGGGACTAAGCTAACTATGTTACAATCAATTTTATCAGCTCGCTAAAACCGAAGGATCTTGGGCTCTGTATCTGATCCATTATCGGCATCCTCAGCTTGATAATTTTTTGGTTCCAATTCAATGAAATAATTTCCCAAAACTGAGTGTGAAAAATTTATCGGCTCATTCTTCCCTTCCAGTTGCATCACATTGTGTCTCATATGTGGTTCCCTCATTACTTTAATCTAGTTTTGAAATCCTTGATAAGGTAACCATAAATGAGATTAGTCAGTTGAAAAATTTCCATCTAGTTTCGCAGACCAGTCTTGGCTTAAAATCAGTCCGTATGCCTCAGGGATGTCTACGACCATGATGTCTATAAATTGACACACCCTTTCATCCGCAGCTAAATGTATCAGCACATCTTCCATTTCTCCTACCACCTTCACTATTGTTCTATCCAACTGTATGATATTCCCATTAGCAGGCTTGGGTTGGCCATTTATCCTTTTACACACCGACAACGGCATAACATTTGCAGATGCCCCAGAGTCTACAAATAGTTGTGCACATTATGATTAAAAATTTCAAATGTAAGCAAAAATGGTAATGTTCTGGATTTGGACTTTCCCCCGATACTAGCTTCATTGATTTCTTCTTCTAACCGAATAAATTCATGGGGTTTACTGGTTAGTGGATCCAAGGCTTCCAAAAGTTTCTTCTTCTTCTAGGGTAGACTGCACATCTTAAATAAAGAAATATTAGCCTTAGTTTTCTTGATGTCTTCTATTATATTATACCCCATCTCACAATCTGCTGGGATTTTCTTAACACCTTCTACTTTACTTTCAGCATCATTCACGGGCTTACTGACAATTGGAAAATTTTTCCTTGTTATGACCAAATCAAGTATAAGTTGAGTCTGAGTGTTATTTATGACTTTCTTCATGTTTTCCTGGATTCTTTTAATTTTGGGTAGTAATGTGTTATCTTCAATTAGTGGACCTTTGCTCTTAGTTGTGACATTCACATCTGACAACTGTATCTCTTCATTAGGTTATTTGTCTTTTAAACCCAACATAGGTGCACAATCCCACAAGACCATGGTAGTCTCCTCAGGTGCTTCCCCTGATTCGTGAACCTTTTCATCTTCAACCTTGGGCTTTGTTAACTTAGAGTCTAATAATTGATTCATAACCAACTTCATGGAATTAATCCATTGTGGGAAAATCTTCTCAGAGTGAGGTTGTTGATGAAATGTATAGAAATTTTCCATTCCAACTTCAGTGAGATTCATAACAGAAGGACTGTGTGTAGGTGGATAATATGGGCCAATTTCTTCTCTAAAGAAGGGTTTATACTATTTTCTACCTGAATTTTCCTTTTTATCTTTCTCTAAGTCAACAATCTTGTTGGATAACTTTTGTACCATCTTGACCACACTTTCTACTTCATGAGAATGCTCATATTTGGGTCTTGTCAAAAACAAAGGTTTTTTACCGCTGAAGGGTCTGGTATCTGACTCCATATAATGTTTATTTTCACTTTCAAGTTCAACTTCTATCTTCTCAGCTTCATCATAAGTTTCTGCTAAGGAGGGTTTCATTGATATTTTGACAAACATTGCTATATTAGAGCCAAGAATTGAAGTGTAGTATTCAAACAAAGTTTCTTCAGCAGGTTTGATGGCTGCACTGAAATTGTTTAAATGAGTAGCAAACCTCTGACTGAAATCTCTCACTTTTTCTTTCTTTTCCATTTTTAGAGCCAACAGTTCTTTCATCAAAGCAGCAGTAGTTCTTTATCTACAAAACTTGTTTTTAAACATTCTTTCGAAAGTGTCCCAGTCTATGATTAAATTGGCATGTAAGCCAAAATACCATGATGTTGCTTTACCTTTGAGAGTATGAGGAAACAACCCACATACCACATCCTCATGTGCAACTGTTGATGCTTCCAAGGCTAAGAAAAAAATTCTGTAGATGGTCATCCACAGATATTCCTTCCCCTGGGTCAAATCTAGGAAAAGACTTTTCATAATTCTGTGGCAAAGCATGCACTGGAGGAGCTAAGTTCAGTGGTGTTCTGGCCCTCCAAGATGGTACAGGTGGATTAGGCTGATTTGCATTAGGATTTGGAGGTACATTTCCCACCATGATTTGTTTAGGGGGCTGAGGTGGGGATTGGAGAGGTGAACAATACGGATATTCCACTCCCAACTGATTAAGAGGTTGAACAATTTCTTGCAAGGTTAAATCTACCAACTCTTGAAAATCTCCTACTAACACTAAATCTTCTATGTAAGGACATTCTTTTCTGCGAGCTTGTCTTCTAGGTAGGCTAAGGATATTTGGCAATCCTCCAAGCTTCTTTGCATAGGACCTTGTAGAAATAATAGATCAATGCTATGTGCAATGATGCTAAGAAGAAGCACAGGAAATAGATCTTGCTACTAAGAATTCTCACAAGCATACACAGGAAAATAAGAGAGAAGAAAAGAGACTGAATCACATGAATGAAGAGATGAATATTGGTGTGTATCCTTCCATTGAATAATTATTAATAATAGTGTACATAAATAGTACATCCCTCATAGGAAAGTCGAATTGTATGGAAACAACTCATAAAGCTCAAAAAGGCTGACTTACCAAAATATCGCAAACCCCCATAGGTGGATAAAGCACTTGCTAAATATATCAAGGACCTCACGAGTTGGGAAAAGCATGAGTGAGTTGTCAAGGAGATGGAAATAACATGCTAATCCTAGAAAATGGAGAAAAACTAACGGAGGATGGGTTGGAAACAAAAGCTCCCAGTTTCCTAGTTGGCTAGCTTTTATCTTATCCATAGAAAAGCAGGAAAAACAGAAAAAGCAGAATCTACTGTAAAGTCTTGTATACTAATTCTGGATCAACCCAGAATCAGAAATAAATCATTCCTAGGATATAGATGGCATGTATTGACTTTAAGGTGCAAGTGGATGCCAACTAATTAAGCTAGTGGGTGAATAATTAATCAAATAATGATTAATTATTTTATCCTAAGTTGTGAGTGGGTTTGATATATTCCTACACCCCCCTATAAGTCTGACTTTATGATGGTATGAAAAAAAATATAGATGCATATAGGGCCCAGCAACAAGGCTATGGTCACCCTTTTACAATTATTATGTCCAGAAAAGTGAGGAAAGAGGCAAAACCACATGGGGAAAATCCTCCCTCAAGATAGGACAAGGCACAAAATTTGAAATGTTTCTTCAACATATCTTCATATTCACTTTAATGAGCTGACTGAACTGCTTCTAGATGAAGGACTTGTTGAAGAAATCATGAACTCCATGATCATGCGCTGGAGTGTATAACCTGCAAGAAGGAAGATGAGAGACTCCTTGTATCTCATCAACTGATGAAGTAGGAGAATTATCTGAATGCTTCTTTCTGCTGTCAAACTCTGATCTGAAAACATAATCTGAAATGGAAAAGAGATCTGGGCATACTCCTTCCCAAAGAGTACAAAAAATAAGGCAATTTATTTCACACCCAATTCCCTGAATAGCTGCAAAATTGTGATGTGAATCACATGTCAATATTCCAATCTGCTGTAGCACCTGTATAGATATGATATGAGGCTGATAAAACACTGATATACCAGAAACATTAGCATATGGAACAGCAAATACAAAGGCTTCAGTGGCTCCATGAGGATATAGGGCTAGACTAGGAAAATTATGAGCAACTGGGGAAAACTGATAGGTGTAAAAATATGAATGATGGATGGGCATAAGATCTGAATCATAAGTATTTAGAACAGATCCAAATATGTTTAATATTATTCCATATATTACTAAGGACATGGATAACCAGCCACTAAAAGTTAGGAAAGACTTCAAACCATGTAAGATAAATATCACTGCATAAGAGACCAATGAGGAATCAACTAGTGAGCTTGGGATTTGTATAGTCTTTGGATTATTCAGAGCTATGGTAGATGGTATGGATGGTGGTATTATATGTGTATCAACCTGCAAATATTCTTCTAAATCAGAATCCAAAGGATCATATATAAGCATATCAATAGACTCATTGGAATACACTGGTAATGAATCCTCTATATGAAAGGAGGAAAGAATGAGACATTCACAATCTTCAAGAAGGCTCTGAGTATTGATGCCAAGAACAAAGGAGGATATGCTGAAGCACATGAGATCAAGTAAGGTAAGTGGTATGACACAAATAAGGCTTGATGTGGCTAAGCAAACATCCTGTAAGTCACTCGGTTGCGCACCATCAATGAGAGAGGTATGCAAGAGGTGTAAAGAATCTGGCACATAGATCTCAAAATCTAAGATAGGAGATTGAGAGAACAATGAATGGGTTATAGGATCATAATCAATATCAGCAGCAGCTCCATATGTTACTTCTTTTTCATCAATAGTATCACAAGAAGAAAAATCACCTTCAAGAGACACAGAAAAAGATGGCTCTTCAATATTTGCTTCTTCATTGAAGGAGGAAGCATTCGAATGAAAGAGGGCAGCAACAACATGAACTATATGAGAAACTTCTTCATCATGATCAACTTCATCAGAGAATGTAGAGGCCAAGAAATCTTGAGAAAGAGAACAAGAGGAGATGCTAGGTTCGCTCCATGCTTCATCTTCAATTTCCTGCAAACCAAAAGCTTTGTCCAAAATTTTCCAAAGCTCAAATGGAAATTCAGCAGAATCTATGAGATGATATATATTTGGAGACATTCCCAAACACAGAATTCCATAAGCTCTATCACAATTATTTAGCCAATCAATCTTCTCTTCATAATACTCAGGTTCACTCAATGCACCAATGGAGACATCAAAGAGACATTGCCTCTTCAAGTATGCACGAGCATCTTTGGCTTCCAATCAGCATAGTTGAAAGGAGATAGTAGAGGAACTTTTGAATCCATATTGAATTTGTTGATATGCTCTAAGAGATACTCTCTGCAAAACAAACTAGGAGAAAATCTTGTAAGCTAGACAAGCTCTTCTTCAAAGAGGGATAGGAGACTGGAAGCGCTCCTCAACTTTGTAGAACTTGATCAACCTTGTAGTTCTGATACCATGTAGAAATAATAGATCAATTCTATGTGCAATGATGCTAAGAAGAAGCACAGGAAATAGATCTTGCTACTAAGAATTCTCACAAGCATACACAGGAAAATAAGAGAGAAGAAAAGAGACTGAATCACATGAATGAAGAGATGAATATTGGTGTGTATCCTTCCATTGAATAATTATGAATAATAGTGTACATAAATAGTACATCCCTCATAGGAAAGTCGAATTGTATGGAAACAACTCATAAAGCTCAAAAAGGCTGACTTACCAAAATATAGCAAACCCCCATAGGTGGATAAAGCACTTGCTAAATCTATCAAGGACCTCACGAGTTGGAAAAAGCATGAGTGAGTTGTCAAGGA
Source organism: Pseudotsuga menziesii (assembly GCA_001517045.1). NCBI lineage: Eukaryota > Viridiplantae > Streptophyta > Pinopsida > Pinales > Pinaceae > Pseudotsuga > Pseudotsuga menziesii. The sequence continues at coordinate 57,311 of LPNX010223525.1, forward strand.
GATGGAAATAACATGCTAATCCTAGAAAATGGAGAAAAAATAATGGAGGATGGGTTGGAAACAAAAGCTCCTAGTTTCCTAGTTGGCTAGCTTTTATCTTATCCATAGAAAAGCAGGAAAAAGTAGAAAAAGCAGAATCTACTGTAAAGTCCTGTATACTAATTATGGATCAACCCAGAATCGGAAATAAATCATTCCTAGGATATAGATGGCATGTATTGACTTTAAGGTGCATGTGGATGCCAACTAATTAAGATAGTGGGTGAATAATTAATCAAATAATGATTAATTATTTTATCCTAAGTTGTGAGTGGGTTTAATATATTCCTACAGACCTTGTGATTCTTCTTAAATGATCAACTACTTCGTTGGAGACAGGATAAAGGTATTCTGGAACGTCTAAATCAGGATTAACTTTTCTTTCAGGACTGGGTCTCTTGGGAAACTATTTTCATAACTGTCACCAGTAAAATGATCTTGAGAAAATGAATTTCCTCGGCCAGCCAGGAACTGGAGGCCCTCTGTCTAGCGCCAAAACTATTGATTCCTATAAAATTCCAGGCACCAACAGTAGGGATTCTCCCCAATAACCATTCCCAATTAGCTCGTTTATTATTTGGTGTGGGGAGTCCGTCTGGTTAGCGGCCCAACTCCCGTAGAATTAAATGAGAGCTTGAATCTTATTTTATTGGTTGCGGACCGATCCACTATTTATATGTGTTATGTTTATATAAATGATATGCAAGTGCCTATTTTAAATGCAATTTAACATGAAACAAAGGCTTCACAATGTGATGTGTAGGTTATGACCTCCCGTCTTATCCCCTTTGTCCCTGAACTATGGAAAGAAAATAAAAACTACTCTAAACTATCTAACCTATCCCCATGGAAAAATATTATTATTTATATGAGTAACGTACTGCATTTTTGCACAAGGAATTTTACAGATAGCTGATAAATTCAGAATACATATACACAACAGAAAAATTAACACGGAGATAGCTTAGTGTTTGTTACAACATTCATTACTCATTAGCTGCATAAGATTCATAACAAGAAAATGAAATAATTCACAACATGGGAATAGTCCATAAGTTAGAACGATCTCACAGATTTGCATATTAAGCTAAAGCAGAAATAGTTCCATATCCAGCCATATACACAAAATGCATTTGAAACTTAAACATATCCTTCTCCGACAGAATTTTGATCCTCTTTATTATAACAAGAAGTAGTTCTTCTTACAAGATGTTCACCATAATAAAGCTAGAAAATTCCTTTCTCCATTCGACTCTACTTCTATTTATACATTTGCATAATGACTTTGGGTTCTCCTACCCTTTGGGCTTCCTCAACATTCGGTTACAAAAGATTTGTCTTCTAGTGCGCTCACTAATTAAGATTATAAATACACAGTATTACAATTATATTCCCATGTGTCAATAAGAAAAAAACACTTTAAGTGAGCTCAGTCGACTCAGTAATAACTTGTTTCCAAGCCACATCATCCGAAACAATGATCTCAAACTCTGCTGGTTCCAGGAATCGAATCATGACCTCATGTTTGGAATTACTCGAAGTCGATCTTCTAAAAGGCAGTTGCTTACTGTAGCTTGAGCAATTACACTTGATCACCTTCACAACTGGATGCCAAGCTCATCCTCCCCCAATCTATCATGCAACTGCTTCAAGTATTCTTCATGGGTTGGGAGCTCATCTAGCCTCCTTTTGGATGATGTCTGGTATGAGTGGTGACTGCAATAACACAAAAAACTTCTTAGTATTTACATTATTAAACAACTTATGCACTCGAACGAGATAAATGACTAATATATGCTGTTCAAACCATTTTAAAACAAACATTAGTACTCTGCATTACCCTGCTTCCCTCAGCCATTGGGTCAAGACAAACACAAATCAGGTCAGTGGGTACAATGTTGGCAACAAAAAATCCTGCATAGGTAGGTTTCGACCTCTGTATGCTCATCATGATCTAACAGGCTATGAGAAAACAACACCTCTGAATAGACTGATGAGGCTCTGACAACAGGTAGAGCGGCCAGGGCAAGTTTAAACTTAAAGGAAACAGTGAAACTTACAGAAATATAAGGGAAAACCCCTTTTTAAACCCACAAAAAACTCTACCTACTCCCTGCGTGGATTATAAATAGACATCTACGGGCTAAAAGTCCATTAAAATTGTTGGTAAGGATTTTAAATCCGACACACGTGAGTTTTAAATTCTCTAGGTGCCAAAACACGGCTCATCGGGTGGCCACGGATAAGTCAAAGTAAGAACAACCTCGACAACGGCAGGTTGATAAACCCCAACATAGCCACAACCATCGACTTAAGACCTAGCAATATTCCCACATTCCTTTTGCAGATCAATGGTCAAAACAAAATCGGCAAGAAAATTGGACGACATCCGCTGTAGCGACTCCAAGACTAAAACGTCTCCATCGAAGCGGGCCTGATGAGGATTGAGCCATTGACGAGGAAATTTCTTTGCCACTATGGCAGCAAAAGGGAAAGGCATCCACCACAGCGGGTCTCAAAAATTGGAACAGGTTCCGATAATAAACTTGCACGCACGCCCGCCATTTCGATGTAACATCCCACCCACCGCTGTAGCACTAAATTTGAGAATATTTTCGATGTAGTGGACAAACTCAACCCGATGTCACTTAAAGGAAAACCTCCACTGCAGTGGTTTGAAGGACAAGAATGATTCGCTGTAGTGAGTAGACTCTCAAAAAACCAAGCCGCTGCACAAGATAAAAGGTCAGCCGTTGTAGTGGCTCAAAAGATGGAACCCATCCATCGTAGCAGGATAAAAATAATCGTAAGCATGCCCGATAATTGAACAAAAATTTCACCCGCCATTGCGGCGTGGATTTTTGCAAACTTCCGTTGCAGCACACGGAAAACTGCTCCAGCAAAGCATAAGAAAAGGAACACCCACGTAGTGGATCAAACTTGAACAACCATCCGCTGTAGCGGATCAAACTTTGATAAGCACCCATTGTAGCGGCCAACATACATTTTTCTTCCTTAGAATAAAACTCACTTCTTGAACTTTCCCAATCATAAAATAAACCATAAATGATGGATCAGAACAAGCCTAAGAAGCAAAACTAAATTTCAAAAAAGGGGGGCCCTAAAAATGATAAAAACAAATTTGGGGAGGTGGTTGCGGCAGCAACAACACATCACAGATCACATCCATGAATGGAATAGGAACGTGACACTATGAAAAATAAACATTCTACCAAAATTCTTGTCGGATTGGTTCCTTAAATCACTCCCCCCTATGATCCCTAAGGACGTGGAAAAAATATACTCAAAATGGAAGAAAGAGGCCATACTAAAGGCCCAACATTTTGATTTGATTGATGACCAATCTAGGAATTTGTATACAATCATCCTTAATGCCCCTCAACATTGTTCTCTCAACCAATCTCCTCCAGGAACATCACACTCTGTCGACGAGCTTATTGAAATTATTTCCCATTAGGAAAGGTTCTGCAACCAAAAACCTCTACACCATATAATGTAATGCAGTAGTACCCACTAACACGTCTAACATCGATGGACCCTTAAACAATTCCAAATCCTCCATTTAGACAAATGGAATATGGACCATACAATCCTACATTTTCCAATGCAAGCTAGGCACTTGATCTTTCTCTATCATCTGAAATGGTGCCACAAGCTCCTACATCCACTTCTTCTGGACAACCCAATCCATATCTCCCTACCCCCATTTACAATATATATTTCACATTTTTTGGTCCACCTAGCTCTCACCCCATTACTCATGATGGGATTATCTAGTACAACCTTCTCCCACATAATAGACATAAATGTTTGAGTAATTAAACATAGATAATCCTCGTAATTCACATAATCATAGGAAGAATAAAGGAAATAATATGTAGAACTAGAAATAAGGGTAAGGGAAATCCCCCTCCCCAACATAAACTAGAACATAGGAAATCATATTGAGGGGACCAGTTACCCCACCCCCTTGGGTAAGGGAAAAATGAAAACCTTAGGACCAACTATCCTTATTCCATGTGCAGTGAGTATGGGCATTACACACATCCTTGCACAACCATATCAATGTGTCAATAGTTGATTGATATCATGAATAAGGATGGTGTCAACCGCCTTCAATGAAAAAACTCACCAAAACCACAACAAGTTGTACTGCAACAACCCTTTTCCAACTAGGGAGTGTTTTTTCATCAACAATAAACTTGCCCCCCCAGTGATGGAACCTACCAAAAAATCTACATGAATGCAGCTAATATCAACCTCCAAACCCACAAAAAAGGTTACAAAATGCCTAACCCTCCACAAAGAGAAGATGTACCCTCTATCACTAATGTGCCTTTGTAGATACCACATCCCACTAATGACCAAATCACTTGGATTCCAAATCCACCACTCTGATGTACTTCTCATAATCCTCACATGAAGCTTGCACATAACTACAACATCTAAGTTATAATTTCTTCAGTTTTTCCCTTCCTAGAAGAAGGCACTACTATCTATGTTATGTGCAATCGACTCCTTTGATTCATGCTTAATGACCTTTGACCTTGACAACAACAAACCAATGCTACCCTTGTTAGTCACTTTTAAATTTCTTGTCACTATCAAGAACATTATCAATCATCGGTGCATAATTTATGATAGAGAGTATACTTGTGTGATTTCAACACATGTTTTGAAGTGTCATGGCTGTCAGACTTGGTCCCCTCATCTATCCTCCTTCACGCTTGAGTATGAATACGGCCTACATGGCACACACCAAAAAATGGTGCACACTTTTCCGATGTGGAATCATGGAAGGGTTTTTCAATATTGATTACACCCTAGGGAGTGGACGCACTCCTGGTGTCTCAA
>LPNX010223531.1:2660-81948 GCA_001517045.1 Pseudotsuga menziesii
GTGTTAACAGTGGTATGGATGGCAGAGGACAAGGTCAGGTTGTGTGCTATAACTGTAGCTAGGCAGGACATCTAGCTAGAGACTGTCGGAACCCAACTACGACATGTTGATATTGCAGAGCTGTCGACCATGTGATTGAGCAATGCCCGCAGCTGATCGCGAAGATTCAAGAAAGAAATAGTGCCCCTACTCAGAATATTTAGCTGATTACTGTGGAGCAATGACCTGTCCCAGCCATTAATGTTGTTACCAGAAGTGGAGCTACAATGAAAGTGAAGAACAAGGAGAAACAGCCTACCGAGGCTTGGTTTCGTAAGGCCCCCAAAAAAATCCCAGCCTTTGATGTCAAAATAGAAAAAGAGACATTTATGGAAGCCAAGAGAGACTTTGCTGACCCCAACACCTCAGTAGCACCTACGCAACAACCTCAGCAACAGTCGTAGTTGCAAGAAGCTTCGACGAATAAAGTAAGTACACTGTCGTCCTTTTTACAGAGTTGTATGAAGCTCTTAAGAAATCAGACTGCTTTAAATGAGTTGCAAAAAGTTATTGCTTCTTGCGAACCTCAGCAAAGTTCTAGTAAGGATAAAACTGTTCATAGAGTCAGAAGAACTGGCAGGGAGATGAGATTGAATGCTCAGATAGGAGAATATGACATGACTGATGTCATCTTGGATCTAGGATCAGAAGTAAATGTCTTAACTAAGCAGACATGGGAACAAATGGGAAAACCTACTCTGGAATGGTCCCCTATACAAGTGAGATTATCCAATCAGTAGAATATTGTGCCCCTAGGAAGACTCCCTAGTGTATCAGTAGATATTGATGGAGTCAGTACCTTAGCAGACTTTGAGGTAATTGAAATAATTGATGACAGAAACCCCTATCCAGCTCTACTAGGCATTGAATGGGCAATAGATAATGATGCAGTAATCAACCGGAAGAAGAGGCAGATGACTTTCGAAGGGAAAGGAATGAGAGTCATAGTCCCATTGGAACCTTCTCAAGGAGAGAGGTACACTGAGCCAGTAAGAGATGAAGACCAGGATGTTTTGGACCATATCTACAATATCACAGTGAAGGAAGAAGATTATGTTGATCCTACTGCCGAAGGTATCATGGATTGGTAGTGTGACAGCTCCTGCATTACAGATTCAGATGATGGCCTAGAGAATTGGTAGAATAGACTGTATGAGCTACATGGACATCGATGCGCAAGAATTACCAAGTCTCTCAGATGGCTTATTTCAAAGACAAGAACCATACCTATTTTCAATGGTTCGACAGACCCAGAAGAGTTTATTGTGCGATTCTCATAGCAGGTACCAGACTCACAGAAAATGGAGACTCTAGATTCAGCATTCAGAGCCACAGCAGCCAGATGGTGGAATGGCCACAAAAAGTACATTCATAGCTGGGAAGCATGCCAGAAGTCCCTTTTCCTAAGATTCAGGGACCAACCTCAGGAGGTGCGAAGCAGGTTTAATGGTAAGACTAGTCCTCAAGGACATTTGGAGCAATGCTACGAAGCATGGAAGCATGTACCTCATGAAGAATGGGTACATAGGTTTGTGCACACCTTGGACCCTATAACAAAGAACTGGTATGTGGAGGTTGAGCTTTGCCACGGTACTGTAAGTTGGGATAGTCTTGTTGATAGTTTTGTGCTGACATTTTCTATTAATGAGGTTTCTCCTGCTTTGGACGTAGTTGTTAGGTTGATCCATACTAAAGTATTTGATGATCAAGAAATAGCAGAATACCAACCTGATTGGAAGGAACAAGAAGCCAATATAGTAGAATGTTATAACCTCGCAATTGACGAGGATGACGATCCATGCAACATTAACATTCATGAGTTAGAAGGACACTGCGAAGTACATGGACCAGCAGTTGAAGCACCTGAAGTAACTCAGCTTCTGAAGACGCGGACCGTAAACATTGGGTCAGAAGAAAACCCTAAGTATGCTACCATTGGAGATTATTGGGATGACGAAATGGTGAGCAAGGTGACCAAACTTCTCCATGATTATCAGGACCTATTTCTGACGAAGTTCTCAGAAATAAAAGGAATCGTTGAGGCGATGGAAGACATTCTGTCGTGGGTTGAAGTTCGAAGCCATGTCAAAGATGGTATCAGGAAGTGTCAAATGTCCCCATTATGGCACAACCAGAGTTATTGCTTGTGCCGAAGAAGGAAAGATCTGTCGGAGCTTAAAATATGACCGTTGGAAGAAATCAAAATTGGCGGCGGCGGTACGCTACCTATATTAATTGCCTGTATTAATGAGATCTTGGAAAATCTACCACCGTTTGGATAAGATATCTGTCAGATTTGGTATCATCAATGCACAGTTATGACAGATGTCGTGGATGGATTCTATAAGAAGACACCCACACCCGCGACGTTCACATTCTACAATTTCTTGAGTTTTACAATTGCATCCATGTCAGCTAATAGTGAGCTTCAGAAGTTAGTGAGAGAATTTGAACAGGAGGTTCTGCCGCACATTTTTAGCCACCCACCTGCGTCTGCATCCCATGAAGAGACTCCCCTAGCACCGACCCAGCCAATGCAGACACGCTCTACTAGAAAAAAAATTAAGCCTGAAGTTCGTTCTAAGAGGAACGAAGACAGACACAAGCAATCAGGGAAAACATCGGGGGAACTCGAGATGAATCCCTCTGGCTCAGCAGAGGTTCCACTGGAAGATGATGAGAACATTTCCCCACAGCGTCCACCGTATCTTCAGCCTGTTCGACCAGGAGTTTATCCCCCTCGGTGGAACTCCAAGTTCACATTACGCACCCCTTTGCTACCACCGGGTGTGCAGTTGGTTGGAACAATGACAGGGAAAATAGACCGGCTTAAGTACGCAGACCACGATACAAATGATTGTGGCAAGTTCCCTTAGTTCACACCAGGGACATACATGCACTTTGTCAAGTATCCAGAGACTGGGGCGACATTATTAGAAGTGAAACAGTGGGCTGCTGGCTTAGACAAAGCTGGTTTGTTGAAGATGCTCAATGTGCCCCACTTTAGTCGTAGCACACAGGTAACTGTGGTGGTCAAAAAATTATTGGCATTGGTGCATGATGGGTACCTATGGATCAGAAACCAAAAAATTGCTATCAATGGAGAACTCATTCACCAGATTACGGGCCTTCCGAAGGAAGGGCCTGACCCTAGCATTGAGTTTTTGGGAAAACATGAAGATGTGAAGCTAGCACATAGCATGAAGGAACTCTTTGGGCTAACGAAAGGGAAGCAAGGGTATCAAACCTTGGCTATTCAGCATCACAACATACGATTCCCTGCAGAGCTTTTATCCTGCAAGCTAATGCGAAAGTGCAGACCAAACGAAGTACCTGCTTCGATTGTCAGTATTACTGCGAACTGTGCGGAAGGATACATTTACAACTAGGCAGCATACATCGCTAAGGAATTTCTTGAAGATGCCCACAACGCACGGGAAAAAGGTAGACCCTTTCACTATTCATGGCTGATCGTGCTTATTGCTCTGATCGAGTGGAAAGAGCCCACCGAGGCACATTTTATTGACGTACCTCCAAGCATGCCAGGTGCAGCGAGGTATGCATCGCTCTGGGTGTCGCAGGACAAAGTATCCCAGCAGATGACGAACACTGTGTTCTCCTTTTACGCCATGAGTATCTCATATGATATTGTAAAGACCCCGCAGCTCAGTAATGAGATATTCTCTCAATATGATGGAGTGACCACCTTCAGGGCCGACATGCACAATGTCTTCATCCAGGCCCACGTAGATCGGAAGAAGGCATGCTGGAAGTTGCCATATGTGGTGACCAAAGAAGACATCCTCGCGGTAATTCAGCAGTGGCCGGCAAAATGGTTGAAGGATGCAAGAACAAAGCCCAACATTCCAATCCCTCTGGTCACTAATGTGGGTGCTGGCCTGAGTCAGACGCAGCAGCAAGACCCCCTAGAGGACAACGAAGAGCAAAGTGAGTCACAGCAGAGTGAAAGCGACCAGGGTGGAGATGGCGGAGATGAAGGAGAAGAAGAGGAGTCGGTCAAAACTATCTCAGACCCTAATCGACCAGATAAGTGCAAGTCACCAGAGGTTGAAGAAGTGACCAAAACTCAGTCTCGAAAGAAAACAAAGGCGTTGAAGGACAAGAATATCGAAGAAGAGCCCACCTTGACAAGTGAAGAGCTTAATCAGGCTCTGTCGAAATCCACAGAAGTTCTCACCAAGAAATGGTCAGAGTTTGCAGTCACGCATCTTGATGCCATCACCGGTGTAGCAAAGCGAATCTCGGAGCTAAAGGAGTTAGCAGAAAAATCAGTGACTGGCGCTGCGGCAAGTAGTGCCCCAGTACTTGCGTAGCCAGACACAAGACAATGGCCGGTTAGAGAACAATGGGGACAAGTGTCAAGTGTCGCCCTCATCATAACCTACGCAGCATCTCGCGTGGAGATGAGCATGATAGTTGGAATAGATTACACTAAGATGTCCATGATGGAATTACATCTCTGTCAGTCAGCTATTGCGAAGGAAATCCAAGCCCAAGACCATCACTCACAAATACAGTTGGAAAATACCAAGAAGCAGAATGATAGCCTCGTAGCACAGTTGGAGGAAGCAGAGCAGAGAAAGAGCGACACAGAATGTAAGTAGGTCACATTGGCGCGAGTATTGGAGGAGGCATGTCGAAGTCTCCCTGAATTCGACATCCAGGCAGAAGAAGAACTAGAGCGAAGGGTAGTCAAGTTGAAATACTATGGACTACAGTCACGGAATCAGGTAGAGACGCTGAAAGAAGAACATGATGCCCAGATTGTGGAGCTTCAACTTCGCATCAAACCAGAAAGTCCCTCAGAGGTTAGGGAGCAGCGTCGCAGGGACATTCAAGCTTCAGCAACAAAAATCTCTGACCTTGTGAGCAGTGCAACAAAGCTACTAGAGGACAGTGTCGAGGCCTAGACAACCTTACAGGAAAATCCCGAAGTCGAAGAGCTGCAAGAATTAATCAAGTAGCGACAGACAGAGTTGGATGTAGTAAAGGCATAAATTAAGACTCTGCCTCCTATGCAAAAAATGCTCAAGGTAAAACAAAGCAAGGAAATCCAATAGGAAATCGAGTTGTACAGAGAAAAAGCAACACTACTGGAAGATTCTATGCAGCCCCTTGTCAATGAGGCCTTGGAATTGACTACTGCTGTGGACGACCAGCTCAAAGTTCTAAAGGAATACGATGCATTTGGACAGGAAAAGGCTAGGGAAGCGTCAGCGACACCATTACAGGAGCTGGTGGAGAAGGAACAAGCAGCTGACAATATCATGCGTGCCCTCAATAAGCAGTTCACTATCTTTGCCAGCAAAGTTCTCCCACCAAATGAGCAGCAGAGTGTCCCGGGACGGGACACTGGTGAGTCTTAGGGGCCTGTTGGGGCACGCACCTTAACGGTCCTTAGTGTTGGTAACTCCGTGGTTTTTTTGGAAGCTTGTAAGCAGAGTTGCGACTCAAAATAGTCTTAGGGGTGTCGCAGTTGAGTCAAAGCCCTCTTTTTGTAATTAACCCATGGTTTAAGTCCAGGGTTTAGGGTTCGGGGTGCCCAAGGTTTCAGCCCATGATTTTGTAATAAGTGCACTGTATAAATAAGCACTCTTGTAAAGAAGTCAGTTTAGGATTTTTATGTAAGATGAATTGATGCAAAGCTAAGGCTGTTTTGTAAGGACGGTTAAGTCCCAGCTGTGTGCGTGGACGACCTCTGTAGCTGTGTGCACATAGGGTTTTGGGTGATTAAGAAAGATATGCAGCTGTGTGCGCAGAGATCTGCAGCTTAGTGCGCAGCTTTGAGGAATTGAAGGGATCTGCAACTGAGTGCACAGATCAGAACTGTGGTTTTTGTAAAGAGTTGAATAAAACATAGTTTTGTGGATGTAGCCCCTAAACTGGGGGTGAACCATGTTATATTGTGTGTTGTGGTTTTGTTGTGTTGTTGATATGTCCTTTTATGCATTGATAACTATATAACTGATAAGTAAGATCACTGCTAAATATTAATTTCGCTATGAACTCCCAGTAAAGGGTTAGGCAAGGCACTGTTTGTTTATCTCACCACGAAGCTAAATAAGTAAATATCAAAGCTATGTATTTTATAATTATCATTTGTTAGAATCTAAAGGTATAGTAATATCCCTCTTCTGCTTGCAGAAAACTGATTCTGCGGCATCCCATAGCTGTTTCGGGTGAGACTGCAACCTGTTCGCAGGTTGTTGCCGAAAAGGTCAACACTATGGGTCTTTTGTTGGTGCGAAGACAAAAGTATAGAACCCAGGTCTACCCTAAGCCCAACAATGTGGCCTCATTTATCCCTTTTCCAAACTATGTAGACTAACTAAAGAAAAGGACCACCCTATCACCTTCCAGCTAGGAATATTTCCCATTGTATCCTTTTATGCATTTTTGTACATTGGGACCTTAATTTACAAAAAATATCACTTCTGGGTTGTATTTAAGAACTTTTCCAACCCTCTCATAGAGAAAAGATCGCCGAGGAAACTTGGTTTCATTCATGCTCATAAAATTATTTGAATGACAATACAATTAGTATAGGTTTAATCTTTTTTGTCCTGGTTGGACTACCTATGGAAAATAAGTCTCTTTTCCCATTTTGTTTGGGAGAGTTCTCCTTTGTACACTTTTATCCTTTTTCGGGCTTCAGAGATTACTATACGAAAAAGAGACCCATTAGAGTATTCTTCATGTTTTCATACTCTCTAAACATGAAAACACCACCAAGCATTTACCGTCTCGGGATAAAAAAAATCCACAAGACAATATCATATTGAGAAAACTTGTATCCCTTATTTGTGCTCATTAAACTATGAAGAAGGGACAAATGGTGCCTTTCAGTGCCCACACATATTGCATATAGTCTCACATTACGACAACATTACCCCCATTGGGTTACCTTTGTTTATAGTACTCTTTCATGAGTCTCCCTTGGATCCCATGGATATCATTTGTCCAGTACCTTCCCTAAGTATCTCCCATTGCAGTCATATTTTCAGTCCCACAATTATGATTCCCTCCGCATGAGTCAGTGTCATCTGCTGAAAATTGGTTGAGTGGGTAAAGATAAAATAAATATTTAAAGAAATAATACCAGCTTCAAGTGATAAATTTAGCATTCCATCTGGTATTTTAATGTCATGGGGTTGTGCAGACATCACCGACGGTTGCCTCTTGCAAAATCCCCACAATGGGCTCTAACTCAAGAGATTCTATTCCTAAGTCAACCAACCTACATACCCTTGCATCATAGTTATTATTTCTTGTGTTTCATCTTTTTTACCATGAGTCTCCCATTTTGTTTCCTTGATTGTTCGTGATGGATCCTACCTTTCCCTCATATGTTGGTTTTGATGATGGTAGAAGTAGATGGTCTCCTAGTATCTCCTTGATCACGTGGGTCATTCATTCCCTGTCAAATAATTTGATCCATATTTATGGAATGTGTGTTTGTATTGCTACCAACAACTAGGTTGAATACAACGGTGTCACTGGTCTGCTAACTTCCACCCTTCACTTGGGTATTCGTCGTCTTGATGTCTTCCTAGACTCCCAGTTGCTTGTCTTCCAGTTGAATAATTTTTACTGGGTAAGTGATCCCTACCTATTTTGAAACTTGATGTGCTATAGACACTTGGATAAATATTTTGAATCCATTTCATTCATGAATGTTCCCAGAATTCTCAACAAGGTAGCAAACCAAATGGATAATGACGGTCTAGAGTGGCACCTCAATCATCACATATAGGAAATAAATTGCATCTTGCATCATTATATGGTCATGCATACATATGTCATATACATCATATAGGAATTATCATCATCATTACAAGAAACTCATCAAACACACAAAAATCCAAAAATATGCATCCACATGCATTCATATCATAATATCATAATCAATACAAAAACAGAAGCCTGACAAGATTCCTCATCATACATATAATACAAAATTCCCCATATTCAAATCCATTGGTGGCAGCCTCAGAAGCTGCTAGTCCGACTCATCCTCCTCTGACTCTATGTCCTCCTTAGTGTCCTCCTCCTCATACAAACTATCCTCCTGCATCGACACATCTCCCTATGTCACTGCTCTAACATACTCAATAACAACTGTGATCGTCCTCATTAGAAAGATCCACTTTGGAGGGGCTCTGTAGCATGTGATGATCGGATATTTGTCTAGGTTTCGCCGCCCATCATCGATCACCCAATCTAGTATCTCCTCCATGTGCAGTTGTAATGAGCCTAACGTACCACTTCGTCACCTACTCTTCATGTTAAGGATTATACCTAGCACCTCCACTCTGCCCCTGCGTCATTGGAATCCTGCTAGAGGATGTGGTCCCACATATGCACATGCACATAGTATGTCATCAATATCAATCACATGTATGATCTAGATACCACTATTATAGTAATCTATATATGAATAAAACCTCAAAGAGTCATGTATACGTACCATATGATCCCCATACCTGTCCAAGAGGTCGAGGAATCTCCAGATCTCCCTGGTAGTCCATACCTGCATATGGATAATCATATGTGAGGATAGGAAGCTATCGCCACTGTGCAAAAATATCCCAGGTGAAGAAAAAATACCAAGAAACCTCCCTCTCTGATCACAATATCACACCACCTCCTCATCTGAGGCTCGTGTCCCCCCCCCTTTTATAGGAATCCATTTTCTCAAATCCTTCTTCCATACACCACAAAGTCATCTGACATCCATTTTTCACACCGTTTGCACTGATAGATTCAAATTTTCACACTCTATCCAACCATGGGAATCATGTCTCATGATCTCCCTATCTTGTTTTGGGGTAGTTTCTGTAGTTGCCTCTATTTGCATGCCACCAGGAAAATCAAACCCCTTATGTATTGGCATGTTCATGAGTCCTCTGCTCCATTCATACTGCAAACTATACATTATTTTACCACCATTCACCATCCCACAAGGAGGCCCCACCAGTGTTCAACTATTCTTTTTTCTCCTTGTCAACCCTTATCCCAACATCACCCCTTTCAGTAAATCAAGCACTTCCTCCTTGCTTGATTGGCTATTACATAGTTTTTGTTAATCTCTTTAATGACTCCTTAAAGAATGAAAAGATTATCGAGCATCCTTGCTTCCTTTCATGATTGTTAAAGTATTTGAAATGGTGTATATGTGGCCTTGTTTATCCCTTTTCTAGACTATGTAGACTAACTAAATAAAAGGATCACTCTAGGACCTTCCATCTAGAAATAGTTTTCATTGTATCCTTTTATGAGTTTTTGGACATTAGGACGGAAATTTATGAAAAATCTCACTTATGGGTTGTATTTAAGCTTTTCTCCAAACCTCTCATAGAGAAAAGATCGTCGAGAAAATTGGTTTTGTTCATGCTCATAAAAGTATTTGAATGAGAGTCCAATTAGTAGATTTATCATTTTTTGTCCTGGTTGGACTACCTATGGAAAATAAGTGTCTTTGCCCCTTTTGGTTGGGAGAGTTCTCCTTTGTACACTTTTATCCTTTTTCGGGCTTCATAGACTACTGTATGAAAAAGAGACCCATTAGAGTCTTCTTCATGTTTCAGACTCTCTAAACATGAAAACACCATCGAGCATTTATCGTCTCGGGATCAAAAAAATCCACAAGACAGTATCATACTGAGCAAATTTTTATCCCTTCTTCACGCTCCTTAAACTATGAATAAGGGACAAACGACGCCTTTCAGTTCCCACACATATTGCATATAGTCTCACATTATGACAACATTACCCCAATTGGGTCACCTTTGTTCAGAGTACTCTTTGATGTGTCTCCCTTGGATCCCCTAGATATCATTTGTCCAGTACCTTCCCCAAGTATCTCCCATTGTAGTCATCTTCCCGGTCCCGCAACTATGATTCCATCCCCATGAGTCAATGTCATCTACTGAGTCTATTTGGGACCCATACAGTTTCATGTTCCTTGTGATATCCGGGTTGCGTTGGAGATAGTGTATAGTGTTTAGAAGGCTCTCAGTTTCATGCTTCCGTATATATCCAGTATCAGATGATGTTTATTGTACATCATAGATTCTGACTCTCAGTCATTGAGTCCACACAGTTGTGTACACCTTCATATTCACAATAACATCAAGTATTGTGATATTTCATTCCAAGATAATTCCATTGTTTCTATGTACTAGTTCTTCAGTTATGTATTTGTATTCAGCCTCCCACTGAGGCCACCATTATGTACTTCCAGTTGTATGTATTCATCGAATCCCACTGTTTGAGCCTTAATCCCCATTTGTATACTGAAACATTGATACAGGCATGGGTATGCTTGTTAAATTTCGTGAACCATAGATCTACAAGCCAAAATGAGAGCTATATGAAAAGAAGTATGCAGTGGAATTATCAAATAAATGTAAACTAAACAACGGATTCATGACACAAATTTCACACAAATCGCACAAGTATTGCTCAGATTATAATAACATTAATATTCATTAATTAATAAGTAATACAATGGTAGTACAATAAATAGAATTTGAATACTGTGGATAGGATTCGAATCTACCAATTCTAACTAACTGTTTAGCTAACTTAGTGTGTAAAAATCATAGCTGGAGCTCACTAGTCTAACTTTAGAGGACCAAATCAGTCTACAATCAGTTAATTGATGAGGTAGGTGGAAAAAAGGAACCATACTCCTTGGATGCATGAAAAAATAGCACTAGGATAAGTAATTGTGATCTAACAGATAGTAACTAGAACATAACTCAACATAACTGCTTACCTACCAAGGTCTACTGAAGGAGACGACCAGTGTAACTTAGAGTGGGCTCATAAAATGTAGGGATTGGTCCTCGGGGAACATAAACTCATGCATTTAGATGAAGTAAGTGGTAGATAACCCCTAGGTGTGTCCCCCATACTATATTATAGTGATAATAACCTCCTAAGTTAGGAAAAATGACCAAATAGACTATGTTGGATAAAGGCGGATTAATTAGTCCTAACACACCCCCTTATTCCTAACTTTGGACAACTTGGGCCTTGACAACTAGGCCAAAAGTCACCCATACAATATAAATGAATAAAAATACTACATAATAAAATAAGGAAAATGGGAAAAACTCATGGGAAAATCCCCCCCTCAAAATAAGCAGGAATCAGGAAACAAGCTATACGTAAGAGAAATTTTTTCTCTTCAAGCAAAAACTTGTAAAACGTTTGCTGCAATTTGCAACTCTATGGAGCAGTAATGCAAAATATTGGTTATTTTATGTGTCAACATCTTGGGACTGTGCATACAAACCTATCCAAACTAAATGATTATGTCTAGAGGAATTTTCCTCTTTGGAAGAAGAGGAATATGCTCAACTGAATCAAGAACAAAGTATAACTCCTAAAATATGGATCACTCCTAAAATATTATATTTCTTACAAAACATCCAAAGTATAAATTTTCTGCACACCAGCAACATGATTGGAGAGATAGGAATTGAATTTCTCTTAATCTCTTTGAGCTTTCACTAGAAAACATTGCACATAACTTAGAATAGAAGAATCACTGGAAAATGACTGAGTAGAATGGAAGGAGAGTTTTTCTTTAACAATGGAGATTCAAATTTTTTCTTCAGGATCAACTATATGAGAAAATGAGATATGAGATATCTCATAAATTTATGGAGCAACAAGAGAATGAGTCACCGCAAGGAGAATTTCAACAATTCGAATTGATTAAGGTGAATATTCTGCTTCATCTTCATCTTGGAAAACCTCATTTGAGAGAATAGAGGTCGAGACTTTTGAAGGGAGAACACATGAGGAGATTTTGTATTTGCTCCAGCGTTCTGCACACCAAAGGATCTATCTATATTTCTCCAGAGCTTGAATGGATACTCAACAGATTCCATGATATAACACATATCAGGATGCATTACCATACCCATACTTCAAAAAAAAGGATGTAACAAAGAGGACAACCCTAAAATCCCAACATTTCAGACATCAAGAAACTGAGCTCGTGAAAGAAAAGCTTGAAGATTCCCCTTAATGATTGATGGAAACTAGCTAAAACAACTTGGGCATCCTTGGCTCTAGCATGAGCAAGAGTAGAGATTCAACCTTTTAAACATTGAGAACACTTAGGAGAGTGATTGAGACACCCATAACCCCTATTCGTAGGGTTGGAACATATAAACTTTCATGGCCTAAGAGAATAACGATGAGAAGCTAGAACAAAAACTAGCTACAAACTAGAAATAGTATCCATAAAATACTCGAGCATCATCTTAGGAGTATGATTTATAGACAAAAAACCATGCAACTTCTCAAAATCCACTAGACAAGGAAGATACATGACAAACCCTAAAGGAAGTAGACTCGAGATGGAAGGAATAACCTACTAACAACTAGAAATCCCAGGTTGCCCCTAAGGTGGATAGTAAACAAGTTCACCAATATCCCCTTAACCAAGAACAAAAAAATGATCATAAATAAAAGAGTTTTCTTCCAGATCAAAAATAGAAACAAATGCAGGATCAAATGACTTGTCCCAAAACCACCACCACACTCAATAGATAACAAACTAAAGTAAAAGGAACCTCTATATTAGCACAAAGCACCTCTAGTCTTAAAGTTTTGTTACAATCCATTACTTTTCAAAAACTTCAAGTTCCAAATTTTTAAAAGAAAATCAGAATTCAATCTTATATTTATATATTCATAGTATGTAATATATCTCAAATTATTTATTATTAATTATATTCAAGAATATATAACAAAGTTCAGGTCCGAAATCCCCATCTCACAATTCTTCGTAAGGAATTTTGACTAACAATCGCTTATAAAAAACAATAAAACAATGATATTTATTTTTTTACAAGAAAAGGTTCCACATATTATGATGTAAAAGATTAATGTTCATAAATTATAACCATCTATCTAGCATATCCATACATCGATACATTGAACTCCACCTCCATTTGTCATACCACATTTTGCATGTTAAGTAAGTGAAAATCAGGCTAAGCTTCACTCACTAAATTATTTCTTTCATTGTGTTCCAACATAGGGTCGACTAAATCTATTTCTTCAGTGCCTTGGTAAAAAACTAGATCAATATATGCCGAGGGCTTAAGACAACACAACAAACATTTGATTTATCGCATACCTTATAGGCTATATATTAACATATATTGTTCTGCATATTTTTGGCACATATGTTTGTGTATCTTATCCTTTTTCCTTTGTGGTAACTAGTATACTTTTTTTCATAGTTAATATAGGCCTTTCTCTAACAAGACTTTTATGTCTCTTCTTGGTAATTGAGACTTCTATTTTTTCTATTCTAATATTAGTTATCCTTACACTCTTTTGTACTAGGCATTTTGAAATACTCTTAAGTTATTGGGTACATACATCATTTTAAATAGAAAATAATATTTTAGACTTGGTTTGGTTATCCTTAGTGGATTTTAGGAAATCTTGTTGAAATAAAATGAGTAGAGTCTTTATTCATCTTGGCTTCTTTCTTCCCAAATGAATAGCAAGATAGAGGGTGAACTCTCACAGTTAAATAAGGGTTCATCTTTTTACGATGTTTTCTTTGATCTTATGCAACATTGGTAAAAATTTACAAAGCTACCAATAGAATTGTGTAACATCTAGCGAGGCAACTTATCTGTACATATAGTAAAATATTTATAAAAACAGTAGAGAATGGAATCTTTAGAGTGCCTTTTCTGAATGAATTTCACAACACCCATTGTCATTCTCTCAACTGTGGTTGTCTCCAAGAAGCCATCTATTGATGATATATAGAGCAGAAAATAAAGTCACAAATGTATGAAATTGATGGAATATTTACTGTAACCACTTTCTAAGAAAATATTTTGGTTAAATTTCAGAACATCCACTAACACTCTCTTAACTGCAATTGTCTCCAACAATGTAGATCATGATGATGAATGGAGGACATATCTTTCGGCTACTATATTGTTGGGAAATCTTCCCATCGATTTCTAGTGTTGTTTGGAAGGCACAGTCATGAAAATAGTGATATTGGAATTGACATTTGGTGACTCAAAGGACAACAACTACACTTGACTAAATGCATATTCTCAACAATTAGTCACACTGTCTATGCTCTTAATTATAAATGAGTTCATGTTCAAAGTTGGATCTTAATGATAAATGAATTTGCTCATTTAGTCATTTGATGTTTAATTGTAATTTTGAATTTGAATATCTTATTGCTTTGCTCATTGAAATTTCAATGGTTAAGTAGAATGATATTTCCAAAAAGATGATTTTTAAACCTATATAATATATTTCATAATATTTTTTCCTATAGATATGTTAACCATGGGGAAGAAAAATTTATCGGTGTTCCAAATTGCCTCATGCGGTTCTGTGTTATGAATGATATGGAGGATTTCAATGCATTATAAACCATGCCAGTAGAAATGGAGAACACTCTTGAAATATATTTGAGTAGACGAGCATCTCTATAAGTACCATCAGTAAAAAAATAGTATGTCATCAACACAAAGTCAGTGGGAAACATAGACATTACTCCAAAAATGAAATCCTTTGTAAGCACTGGAGGATACAACTTTGTTGATCTTGTCCATCATTAGAAGAAAAATGAGTGTTGTGAGAGGGAAACCCCGACGAAGACCTCGACCAAATCTGAAGAAATTGACAACTGAGTCATTAATGAGAATAAAGAAGGAGATCGAGTGAATGAAGGAAAGAATCCAGTTAATCATAAATAACTCAAGGACAATTTGTACTAATATCAAATTGATATGGGTCCAATTGAGACAATCATAGGCCTTTGATAGGTCTACTTTAATTATGACTGCAGTAGTTTTCTTTAATTTGGCAGAATGCAAAATCTCTTGTGCAATTGCTATGGTATCGTGGATTTGTATTTTTGTGAGAAAAACAATTTGTTCATCAAAAATCTTTTCAGATAATATGTTCTTGATCTGGTTTGCAACAACCCTTGCAATGATCTTATATACAACGTTGCAGAGTGAAATAGGATGATAGTCGTCGAGATTGATGGCTCTCTCCTTATTTGGAATGAGAGAAAGAAATGTGCTATTAAAGGAGTTGAGAATCCTATCCCTGACTCTGGATTCTTCAGTCACAACCGAAATTTCGACATCTAGAATATCCATGAAGCCGAGATATAATTATATGGGGAATCCATCAGCACCCTGACTTTTATAAGCTTTCATAGAATGTATAGCAACTTTCATTTCACCCATGGTAACATGTTCTTTCAGAGAGTCATTTTGGTCCTCCGAGACAAAGGAGGGATAAAAAGTTATAAGGTCTATTAGATCACATGTTGTGGAAGTGTTGTCCTCTTTTAATACACATTGTTGCAATAAAATGGATAGAAACTTAATTCTAAATTTTCTTTATAAAATAATATTGTAATACATGATAGGAATAACACGAATCTTTATGATTCCACATCCAACAAAAAAAACTATTTATGGTATTAAGGTATTGTATATAAATAATCTATCCTAGAAATATGAATTGATTTGTTTTTATTTATTTTTATTTTAAATTATGAGTATAAAAAATTCAAAAAATAAAGAGATAATGCACTTAGATTATGATAATTTTTGTTTATTCCTACAGAAATATAAAATTTAGAAAAATAAATAAATAAATAAGAGAAAAACATACACTACTCAAGACCATGGGACATTTACACATTGAAATATGTTAAGTTATCCATATGACTCAGCATGACCATATTGAGTTCAATGGTGCATATACAAAAAAAGAGTATGGATTAAGGTAGCGTGACAATATGTAAGTGCAACCAAACAATATTTATTACATAATTGATATTATCGAAGTGCATTTAAAACAATAATTTGTTGTGTCAAAAGACACTACATTATGATACAAATGTTGTAACATACGTTGGTAACATTTACATCATCACATGTTAATTAACAAAAATATAATTACAAAAAAGATAAAATGTATACATACAATTAATATAAAAAATGCTATATAGTAAATAAAAAAGAACATTATATCTAATCAAAATTATTTTTTTACATATTCATATGTGCATAAGTTTTGAGTCTTAAGTTTTATTATGTTGAATGAGATGACAATCAATTTAGATCCATCTTAAATGAGTCAATTTTTCTGACAACTCTAAGCATTTGATCACTTTTTGCGCTTGTATATCTATGGTTGACATAGCTCTATGTTGGTTTATAACACAATGCCAAAACATAGTTCTAACCCATGGTAATGCTATTGCTTATGATATGTATTCAATGCTGACATGTTTGCCTAAAACTATACCTTTAATGGAACAATGAAAACTACATAGCTATATGCAACCTATTTTTAGTACTTCTTCTCCCATCAATCATGAATTTGGTGCATTTACAACTTGTTCTAAAATCACACTTCCTTTTTTTAAATGGTTATTTGAAATCATTGTATCTGATGAATAACTCACATCTTTTACAAGTTTATACTTGGGTGTCTTGTCATGTATTACTTAGCTATTTCTATTGGAATAATAATTCATATGATTATGGATTCTTTCACAGTGGAAAGATATTGTATCAAGGCTTTTGGATTTTCAACACATATCCATAAGCATAGTGAATATACCAAAGTACAATTTAAAAATTCAACATAATGAATATCCAAAAGCCCTGATACAATAATAGTGCATTCCATTCGATGTTGCATACTATCTAAATCAAATGTTAATATATGGGTAGTTGGTGTATAGTTTATTGTAAGTTAGAAAGTTCTTATCCCTTGTGTTGGTTCCCCCCAACTAAGCCTTTTTTTTCCAAATTTATCTTGTATATTAAAGGGTAGTGTAATGTCCCCAACCCTCCGACCGACGAAGAGGATGCTACCGATGCTGCTATCTAATTTGGGCATTTAGCCCCATAAATGTAAAATAAAATGCATTGAATTCAAGATACACAGATGTATAAAGAATTAAAATTCAGTGAAAGCAATTTACGTTTAGTTCAAGCATTCAACACATTTTACATGTTTATCATAATTCACATAAACAAAACAATTGCATGGGTGATTGCACAAGAATACTTATCTTTGTATGAAGCTCCCCGCAACCAGCTATGTCGCTGAAACGTTCCACCCAACCATAGGCCACTGTGCTCCTTAATCTCTCAACAACACTGCCACCCTTGTGCTGGGCATGATTTCCCCAAGGAAAAGAAAACTAAGTAGACTCACACATAGCCAGAGATATGTCAAACTCAATCAAGCCAAAGTTATGTTTGGGTTTATCAGACTACCAAGGGGATGGAAAGGCTTGTTTTTTAAGCTAGTGAGCTCAACCATAGAGTTATGGACACCTGCACAAGATCTGACTTGGCTTTTCCAACACATACACACCCAACACACAGAATCATCCCCTTCTCTGCTGTACAGTCCCTCGGGATATGAATTCCCTTCCAGTGATATTCAGGATATACAGTAAGGAATAATCAAACCTCAAGATCTCTCAGTGAGGTTCCTCGTGCACTAGATTTATAAAGCAAATTACCTCTTCCACTCTTAACTAATTCAGACCAAATCAAAGAGCACAACAACTCATACCCAGGAAAGGGTGCACACACAGCAAAATACCAATTGCTGGTCTTTAAAAAAAACGTTGGGAAACCCTAAAATGGATTTATAGATGGAGACAAGCAGTTCAACAACAAGATGATTTTCCAAGGAGGGTAAGAACAACCCCTAACAACAAATTTGATTGCCCATGGGCATTTTGGCCCTAACGTGTCCAAAACGAATTCAATACACCACAATTATAGTGCTGAGTAGGGATAAAAACGTCGTGGAAGCTAAAATCAGAAAGGGTAAGTGGTTAAAATAGCCATAGGAGCCAAAATAGATTTCAACAAATGTTCATTAGCTTCACATGGGAAAAATGGCCTCCACAGACCACAAAAAATGTGGCTCTTCTTTTCCCATGAATTATGAGGACGTTTATGGAATTACAAGAACCAAATGACTGCCATAAACTCCCAAAACAAAAATATTCCTTTCCCACTTGCTGAACAACACAAAAAATGGATTTCTGGGCATGTAAGATGAGGAAAATGAGCAAACATGTGAGGGTAAAACATCTCCCAAGCTTTCCTTGCATGAGGAAATGAAGAACGTGTATGGGCAAATGGGCATGCATTTTGGGTGTTTTCTTGCCCCAAAAGTCAAAAACGATTTTCCCTAAATTCAAAACTCATGCCCATACTCTTCCCATCCCCATGCAATAACCACTTCAACCAATTTCTGGTAGAATTAAATTATTGGCTGAATGAGACAAGAAAGGTAGTTGACTGTTTGATGGGTTCTCCCAAATTTGACATTTGGATTTTCCCCATTGGCCCCAAAGGTTAAATATTCCCCCCTCCTTATCCTTAGGAAAATCATGTCCCCATCTCATTATTTGTTGCATAGACATTGCTGGTTGGGGTGTTTAATTAAATTGCATATTTACATGATGTCAAAATTATATTGTTCCGGATAACACGAAATATACCTTCAGCAACGATTTTAATCGTCGGAACATAAAATGATAAATTGATGGTGGGGATTTTGCCTTTAGCTCCACTCCACGATTAATTACAATATATACATCGTATACATTTTTAATGCAAACAGGGTCAAAAATGGGGTGTTACATTCCCCTCCCCCTTCAATAGCACTGTTCTTAGTGCTTTACAAAATTGAACAAAATTCTACACTAGTACTGCCTTAGTGTTCCGCAGAATTGAAAAAAAATAAATGTGCCAATAGCATGGCATCCTCCAGCTCCCATTTAGCCTCTTCAAGACCGTAGTGCTCCCATTGCACCTTTACCTGCACTATGGCTCAATTCTAGAGCATTGTTACCTTCCCGTCGAGGATGCGCATTGGCTCGGTTTGGAACTCTCCCTCGGGTTCCACCTAAATCACATCCCAATTTATCACATGGTTAGGACCATGTACATATTTCTTAAGCAAAGAAACATGAAAAACATTATGAGCTCTAGTTCTAGCAGGAAATACAAGTCTATATGCAACTAGCCATATTATTTCAAGCACTTCAAACGACCCACAATATCTAGGTGACAACTTGGCATAACTTCCAAGATTCAAGGAACTCTTCTTTTCCCTCACTCTGAGGTAAACATGATCCCCAACAATGGACTCCTTGTTCACCCTATGCTTATTTGCATATATTTTATGTCTGTCCTGGGCTGCTTTCATATTCTGCCTGATCTTTACAACCTCCTGCTCCATCTCCTTGAGCAATTCTGGACCAAGCACAACCCTGTTCACTGGATTATCCCAAGTCATCGGTGTCCAACACCTTTTTCCATACAAAGCTTCATATGGACTCATCCCCAAGGATTCTTGCTATCCACTATTATATGCAAACTCTACCAAGTGTAAATAATCTTCCCACTTGGTTGGTTTGTCCATCACATACATACGAAGCATGTCTTCAAGCACTTGATTAACTCTCTCTATCTGCCCATCAGTCTGAGGATGGTATGTAGTGCTGAATTTCAACTTTGTACCCAAATATGCAAACAACCCCTTCCAAAAATAGGAAGTGAACTTGACATATCTGTCAGAGACTATTGCCTTAGGAAATCCATGCAATTTGAAAATCTCCTTCATGAAGATATTTGCAATGTCATTAGTCTTATGCGTAGACTTCACTTGTATAAAATGTGCTACTTTTGTCACCTTGTCCATGACAACCATGATGGAATCATGTTGTGTCCAAGTCATTGACAATCCTGTAATAAAATCCATGGAAATAACTTCCCATTTCCATTCTGGAATTGGAAAAGGCTACAACAAACCTGCTGGGTGTTGATGCTCAACCTTTACCTGTTGACATTTCATGCACCTTGAAATATATTCAGCCATGTCCTTTTTCATTCCTGGCCAAACGTACTGCTTTCTGGCTATAGCAATTGTCTTCTGATATCCTAGGTGACCAAAATATGGAGCTTGATGGATTTCATCCATAACAACTCTTCGTAAATTTGCTGCATTTGGAATATAAATTCTGCCTTTATAAGTGAGAAGTCCATCTTCTTCCAATTTATATCCCTCATACCTCTTCTCAAGACTTTGCTACTGCAATTTGTCTTTTACTTGCTCATACAATTCATCTCCACCAGTATGATTAACAACCTGCTGCCTCAAATCTGATTGAAAAATACTAAGGGATGGCACATCCATTTCCTGCACCTTCCTGTTGAGTGCATCAACTACTTTATTCTCTTTTCCTTTCATGTGCTTGATTTCAAAATCAAACTCACCTAAAAACTCCAGCCATCTCGCTTGCCTAGCATTCAGAGTAGGCTGATCAAACAAATACTTCAAACCACAATGGTCTATCCTTAGCTCAAATCTTCTTCCCATCAAGTAATGCCTCCACATCTTGAGAGCATGTACTATGGCTGCAAGTTCTAGATCATGAGTGGCATAGTTCTTCTCATGCTCCTTCAGCTTTCTTGACTCGTAACATATCACATGGTTTTCTTGCATAAGGACTCCTCCTAGCCCTTGTCTGCATGCATCAGTACACACCACAAAATCCTTCTCTGGGTATGCAAATTTCAATACTGGTGCACTGGTGAGAAGATTCTTCAACTACTAGAAGCTTCCTTCACACCTTGATGTCCATTCAAACTTTATCCCCTTCTTTTGTAAATAAGTGATTGCATGTGCAACTTTGGAGAATCCTTCAATGAATCTCCTGTAGTATCCTGCAAGTCCCATAAAATATCTTGCATCTGTCACATTTCTTGGAGTAGGCCAATTCATAATGGCTTCACTCTTTTCAGGGTCCACATATATACCCTTTTCTAAGATAATGTGACCCAAATACTGAATTCTATCTCTATAGAAGTCACACTTGCTCAGCTTTGCATACAGCTGATGTTCCATTAGCAATTGCAATGTCAATCTCAAATGCTCTTTATGCTCTTCCTCGTTCTTAGAATAAATAAGAATTTCATCAAGGAAAACAAGAACAAACTTGTCCAAATACCTGTTGAAGACACTGTTCATAAGGCACATAAATGTAGATGGTGCATTTGTGAGACCAAATGGTACCACTACAAACTTGTGATGTCCATACCTTGTACTAAAGGCTATCTTATGAATGTCTTCATCCTTGATTCTCACCTAATGGTAACCATACCTCAAGTCAATCTTGGAAAATACCTTTGCTCCTCTCATTTGATTAAAGAGGTCATCAATACTAGGAAAATGATATTTGTTCTTCACAGTGACTTTGTTCAGCAGTCTGTAATCAATACACAACCTGAGTGTACCATCTTTATTTTTTACAAACAGAACCTGTGCTCCCCAAGGAGACACACTCGGCCTGATATACTTCTTCTCCAACAATTCTTGTAGTTGCATCTTCAACTCTAGCATCTCTAGTGTACTCATTCTGTAGGGTGTCTTGGACATTGGTGTTGCTCCTAGCACAAGTTCAATTGTGAAATAAATGTCCCTATTTGGGGGAAGCCCTGGAATTTCATCAGGAAAAACATCCCCGGATTCCTGCAACACATGAAAGTCCTCCATCCTAGGAGTTTCATCATCCGTTGCCTCCCAAACATGAGCTGCATACAACTGAAAATCTTTCATATAGAACTTCTTCAACTGCATTGCTGAAATCTGCCTCATAGAAATCACCTTTGGAATGCCTTTCACAATCCTTGAGTTTCCTTCTTCATCCAAGCACTCAAAATCCTTATTATAACAATCAAGCTTTACCCTGTGAGTTTCGAACTAATCCATTCCAATGAGAACATCATAGGAACCAAGTGGTAGAACATTCAGATCTACATAGGTGACCAATCCATTCATAACCAATGGACATTTCTCTACCACTTCACTAACCTTTTTCTTAGTTCTAGTGGCTAGTTGAACTAACCAATATTTGCTATGATTTACTTTCTTAAAAGCACAAATCTCCACTACTCTAGGGGTATTGTAATTGTGAGTAGAACTAGGGTCAATCAAAATAGAAACAGATTGCTCAACAATCTTACCTGCAACTTCAACCACAGTTGACTGGTGATCTTCCTGGTGGTCCTCTAGTGCTGCATAAATCCTAGGGATGGCTCTTACTGCTTGACCCATTGTTTCTGCCTCTTGAATGTTGTAAGTTGGCCTTGCAGTCTCATTCTTGAGTGGACAATTCCTGTGCATGTGGGGTCCTCCACATTTCCAACATTGGAGAGGTTCTCTGCTCTGCTGTGGATCTATAGGATTTTCTCCCATCGCTCTGGCTGGCTACTTCTCAGCTTGTGATGGTTGCTTCTGCTGATTCTTGAAGTTAGAAGGTTTGAAACCTTTCTTCCTTTGGTCAGAATTCTCATTCTTTTTGTCCTTCCATGTCTTATGATAATCAGGTTTACCTTTGCTTTGCTCATAGCAATACTTAGCCTTCCTTATTGCTTCTTCAAGAGTTCTAGGTTCATAAAACTCAATTTTGTCTCTATAAGACTGAGGCAATCCACTTAGGAAATGTTGGATCTTCACTTTCTCATCTTTGATATACTTGACATAACTCAATAGTTCCAAGAACTTATTTGCATACTCTTCCATAGTCTACTGTCCCAATCTCAGCAGATGGAATTCTTTAATCTTATCATCATAGTACCTGTCAGAGAGGTATTTCTACTTGAAATACTTCTTGAATTGTTTCCACACAAGTCTTCTTTCATTAACCTTCTTTACTTATCTGTGGTGTTCCCACCATATGGATGCTCTTCCAGTCAAATTGAATATAGATACCCTTGCTTTCATATTTCCAGAGTAGTCTTGAACTTGGAAATACTTCCTCATCCCAGGAATCCAAGCCTCAGATTCTTAACCAGTATTGACCTCACCATTAAAATTAGGAGGCCTTTCCTTTTTGAATTCATCTCGTGAATTGTTCTTGTAACGTCTCCTCCTCTTATTCATGCGAGATGGAGAGCTTGAATCCCCACTGGGTTTTCCAGAATCAGATGGCCCACTGGTAGTCCATTCTGGAGTATTCCTTCTATCCTTGGAATCCCTCCAGGAAACATGGGACCTTTTATGGGAATCTGTAATGTCCCCTTTTTGGAATTTTATTAAAATTCCCAATTTTCCAATTTTTTCACAATTTTGGCTCTTGACTAGTTTTAGTGTCTTGGTCTCCAAATCAGCCCAGTTGGTCCCAAATATTCAGAGAAGGTATGTGAATGATATAATAACTTAATTATTATGTTCCTGGATGTATTATGGTCCTCAAATCAGTTCTTCAATTCTATATCAAATTCTAAATAAGATAAATGAATTTACTAGCAATTTTGGGGCTGAAATCCCTCCCGGGTAATTGCCAGAATGGCTTCCCAAATGTACAAAAACTCACTCAAAATATAAAATTGAATCATGGGATGTGTATAATACATTATCATAGACTCATTTGCATAAATAATTGAACTCCCATGGCTGTTATCACTTCCTTCAATCAGATATAAAAAACTAGTTTTGGACCCTTGGGGAAATGAGATGTAGTTTGCCCCAAATGCTATGAAATTTGACCCAATGGACAAAAATTCTCAGTTAAAGACCATGAAACCCATAATATACTTTAATTACAGTTCATTCATTCATAAATCATCAATTTTTCACACATACATTCGATTCCATCAAGATTGCAAGAGTTTACAACAAGGTATTGGGGAAATGGCATTGTTTCTTTAGTATTGGACAATAATACATGAGATATCATGGATTTTTGACCTGAGATATTTATAAAATTAAATAAAAGAGAATTTACATCAGAATACAAAATACTGGAGCAAGAGAAGCTCTCTCAAAGAGATGAATATCTCACCAAGTGCGCCTCACTCCATAGAGCTGAAATATGGTGAGAAAACATGAGATGAATGGAAGAACAAGATGATATTGATATGTCCATGAAATTGATTTAGATTTAAATTGAAAATAATAACCCATTAAATATCCATGAAATACCTAAGTGGCCTTTCCAAACACTAACTAGGATGGGAATCTTTCACCCTCGAAATTGGCTTAAGTAAGAAAACTAGTCATCCACTAGTTCTCACAATTCACAAATGATCAAAAGATTCTTTTCATGGCTGATCCCTATATTTTATAAACATTAGTGGTATTCTAAGGTTCTGAATCCATCCATAAACCAAATCCAAGTAAAATTGGTGTGGCTGCTCATGCTATGCCATGTGGCCTCTCTCTTCACCTTCCCTCTTCTTCCAAATTTGAGAAGGAGCCACTTGGCCTTCCCCAGATCCCAAATTCGACCTCTAAGATTCTTTATTCAGTCTTGAAATGTCAGTATGTCATCCTTCATATCTGACTTATGTCATAACTTTCATAGAATCTCTATCATTGGTGTCATAGATTTCATAAATGTAAGGGGAATCTAGCCAAGTGTCCATGAAACTCACATTTAGCTCCTCCTCTCCCATGTAAGTTACAATTCATCCCAAATTTGACCTATGAAGTATATGTACAAGTATATTAACCTCATAATACATCCCAAAACATTAGGCTTCCCTTATATTCAAAATGACAACAGGAGGATGCCATTTAACATAGGAATTCTAGCTTAAGTGGGCCCCATAGTCTCCATGTGTCTCAATTCTCCATAGCCATTTCATTTTTCTATTGTATTTATTTAATAATATACATTATTAAATATTTATCCTCTTCTAATGTCTAAACATCATTTATTATCTCCTTTATTCCAAATCTCAAAGATTCCACCCCCAACCTAGTTAACTAATGATTTTCCTCCTATTTGACTTTTAACATCCCTTTGACAACTTTCATGAATATGGAAAATGTGATTTGGCCATTGTGACCCAATGAAAAATTTGGGACATTACAAATCCTCCCTTCCCAATATTGCTTGTCCTTAAGCAATTTCAAACATGGTTTTCGAAGAACCTGCTTTCTGTATGATTCTTTGAAGTTGCAACTGAGTTGCCCACCTTGAGTCTTTGAGATTCCATGAAGATTTTAAAGAGGAACCACCATGCTTGCTGCTGCACTGCTCTGATTAAAATCACCTTATTAAATGGGGATACATCTTCCATACTTCTTGTTTCCCAAAGAGTTTGAAATCAATGGGACTAAAAAATATCCCAGGGTCCCATTGCTTGCATTGCACTCCAATAATTAAGAGTGCTCTCTGTTACCACCTAAGTTGTACTTAGTGGTTTTTTATCAAGTGAGCCTAGTGAACCGGAATTTTTTTGTTTTGTTTGGACTTCAGAAGACCTTCAGAAGTGCTTCTGGGAAGTGCTTGTTGTACTATATCACATGTTCATACCCCATGGGGGAATTGTAATAAATGTTCTAGCATGATAGTGTCTATAAAAGACTCGGTCTCTTAGACTTTATTTTTCAATGTGATCAGCCCAGGGTGTTTTTTCCCTTGGTTATTATTGGTTGTTGAATAAACGACTGATAATTTCTTAGTTTTTCACTCCATACCTCCAAAGTTTGGGTGGTTGGCTTGGCATTTAGGCCTATTGAGGTTATCAGAGTCTCTGTGTCAATTTATAAACATGCTAGGAATCATGGTCGAGTCATATGAACATGACTAAGTTCCCCTATGTTTTTTCAACTTTTTTAAATTTTTAATTTTTTCAGTGTTTTTTATTAAATTTTAATTTTTCCAAAACTAAGGCTATTTTTTAATAGTTTAATTGGAAAAAATGTTTTTGCAATAAAAGTGGGCCAAATAATTAGTTTCAATCATGTAAGTGCTCATTTTCAAGCTAAGAGCATCCAGTAAACCCATGGACCCACTTTTTCCTAGTTTTGAGTGATTTTCCATCACTTAGGTTAGAAAGCCCCAAAAAAATCAATTATTGATTATTTTAATTAATAAATTGATGAATAAAGGAGCAAATCCAAAATCCTAGATCAGTGGATTCTCAGCCGATTTGATTGAAATTAGCCATATCTGAACCAAATTGACTGGATCTGACAAATCCTTGACTGAAGGAGGTGATCTGGACAGATCCAGAGTTGAAATTCAGCATCCTTTATGGGGAATTTCTCCCTCCCTCTCTCCTCCACATGTTTGGGCTCATCTGGATGAGTTTTGGTGGATGCTTCAGTCAACAGGTTGAGGTGTCAGTCAGATCAGCTCTTCGATTGACAGTTGCACTCAGTGAGACTCTAATCTAGCTCAGTTAGACACAAATCAGGCATTGATGGACTCTCCTTCAGCTACAATGGTCTATCTCTTTGGGATTTGCGCCCCCCGGGGTTGGATCTCCTATTTTTTGTATAAATAAAGCTCAGGATGCCTCTTCCAAGCTAGTTAGAACTGGGATTGAGGTGTTGTTGCTCTTGTACTGTATTTTTTATCATTCTAGAATAAAAAAGCTTTGGAGGCAAGATCTATGGTGTAATGCTCTTCATGTGTGGATGTTGATTGTCAAATGCTTATGAGGTATAATCTGTGTTATTTATCATTGCTTTTGCTGGTTAATTGTTGGCCTTGAAGGAGAGAGCTCCCTCCTATTAGGGTAAGAGTTTATTCTAGTTTGATTTAGGATCTTACTATTACTTGTTTCAGATCTATTGGAGTTGTATGTATTTTAAGTTTAATTGCATGCTTTCCAATTATCTCTTCCAGCAACACCTATGTTTTAACTATCTGTTTATGCAAGGATTTCTAAGTTGCAGGTGATCTCTCTTGTAGAATAGGTTGAGCTGGTTTGCATCTTCCTCATCTTCAAGATATTATGAATGACATAGTCCCTCGGTGTTCCACCAAAGCAGAATTCAAAGCCCAACATTCCCAGGCTTCAAACACTCTTTCTCTCTCTTCCTCCAAAATCTTAATTTCTCTTCAAATTGGTTACTTTTAAAGAGTGTTATTTCTTAGATCTGTCTCATTAAGAAAATTACATATAGATCTAGTTAGTAAGATCATTTCTTAAGTTTAGATCTCAGTTCCATTTTGCATATAAAGTTATATTTTAAGAGATCTAGCTGAAATTATCCTCTTTTTGCAAGCATTTTAATGAAAATTTGTAGCTTGATTTTAAGGTAGTTTCCTTTGCTATACTTTAAAGTTTCATATTCTGCAATAAAAGTGCACATCTCATTGGCTGCCCAAACAACAAGCCAAGATCCCAAGGAAAGCCTGCTTTCCTTGGTTCCTTTTTGCAAAACTAGATTACCCCAACTTAACAAAATTTTACTTAAGTTTTTTTTCGGTAACTAGTGTAGTGACCCAAAACACTTTCAAAGTGTGTTTGGGCACATTTGATTTTTATTGCTCACTATTTTTTGGCAGGTCTAACAAAAAAGAGAAGGAGACTCTACCAAATTTCTGACTCTTGGACGAACTGGAGCTTCCCGTAAGCTTCCCCCATCACTGTGTTTTAATTCTAGCTTGTTACAAGATTGTTGTAAGACTTTGGATCCCAGATAACAAGGACCAAAGTGCATCAATTTTAATTTGCTGATATTTTAAATCAATGCTAATAAAAATAAAGGGTCCTTTCGAATAGGCTGTTTCGAGCCTATTCACCATCCCCCCTGGGGGGATTTGTGTCCATGTTTCCTTTTGCTTTTCTTTCCTTTTTTTTGTAAACTAGCGTAGTTCTAATCTGTAGGGTAGTATACTTTGTTTTATTATCAATTTCATATTCCATATTTGAGATTTCAAAGTAATTTTAATACTTACCCCATGACTTCCTGATTGACCCGAAAGGGGAAAGAGATGCGTGGTAGGACTAATTAGAAAACCGAAATTGTGTATCTGTGTTTTCCTTTTCATCATTTGTTTCATCAGCCATTATAAAATTAACCCCTCCTTGATTCCTCGATTGAGATCCACTTGGATCGAAATAGGTTCCTGGAGGGTTTTCTTTTTAACAAGAACACCCATCTCAAAATTTACTAAAATTGACAAGACTCCGGTGTGTATGCTCTGCACTTGGCTGCGGTTCATCCGATCAGCCAAAATATATCAAAAGAACTTGAGTGACTAGAGTAATTAGGATTCACTCTCCCAAATTGACAAACCATCAGGTGAAAATCCAACACCTAGATCAAACCATTATGGTGGCAAAATACCCAAAGGAAGCGGGAACTCCTGAAAAGTGACCTCGGGGCGCCGATATCTGTCACACCCTAATGTGTGTGTTATGAACAATAGCCCCAGAGACTCCATTTAGCCCACATATTCCTTGCGGGTAGCCGTGAAGGTTTAGTTTTGGACATACTCCAAGTACTCTTGGGTATATCTGGAGTCCACCCCTTCGCCTAATTTTAATCAACTCATATTTCACATTAACTTAAAACGTACCAAGAGGCAATTGCAAAACATTCACTCCAAGCACATGCAAGTACATTGATTATCTTTTGACTCCATTTTAAGGCACTGGTTATTTTCTTGCTATATATATATTATGTCTCATCATTGTGCTTTTGTGCACTCATTTTGTATCTTGTCATCTATGGTTGTTTATGGTTAAATTTCAAACTCCTAAGCAATTCTTTTAGTTTAACATCACCATACTAAGTAATTAGCCTTAGTAACTTAAGAGGGTTTACCCCCCTTGGCTTCGTTAGGAGTTGAGCCTAAACGAAGGAGTCAAGAACAAGGTGACAGCCTTGACTCGAGACTTGGCCCCAAGGACACACCGAGTGGCTTGAAGATTTCTACCACGTGACCCAGATGTGTGAAAGGTGGCAACACTTTTTGGCACCGTTGTCGGGGATGGATCTTTTTATTCCCGATTCTGACTTAGCTTAACTTTTTTCTAATTAACTAAAAAGATAAAAACTTTTGATTGATCTAGTCTTTAAAAAACATAAAAATTAAAACTCGATCCATCTGGCGACTCCACTGTCTAACATCCCTTCAAGAATTTCTACCCGAAGAAACCACCGACAATTATTCAATCCTCTCCCTGATCCCGAAAGGTTTATTAGGGAAAGATTGAATAGGTAGACTTCTTATAGAAACCTTGAAAATTTAGGAGACCAATCCCTCTCAGATATCCATCACATATTTGTAGAGAGTCATGTTCACCAATCTCAAGAAATGACAGAATTGTTCAAACCGCTTGACTTTTCTCAGATAGCAAGTGCTCCCTATGCCATTCCAAAAGATGATATCAAGAAGCTCCCCATATTTCAGGGCAATAATGCCATCACTTCCAAGTCTCACCTTCGAAAGTTTGAAAAGCACCTGGTCATTTATTGCAATGATGCTGCCCATGAACATGACGATGTCAAAATGAAGCTCTTTGTTTTATCCTTAGAAGATGATGCTGAAGAATGGTACCTCAACCTAGATGATGATTCATATAAAACTCTTAGTGAATTCCTAGAGGGTTTTAAGAAGAAATGGGGAGAAAAGAAAGAACCAAGACATCTGCTTGCTGCCGTTCATAACATTAAGAAGATGGAGAATGAAACCATGGATGAATTTAACCCTAAGTTCAGGCATGTGGTTGCGGGCCTCCCTAAAGAAATCAAGCCAAAGGATGCCTCCGTCCTCATATCTTATATCAAAGCTTTCACTGGTGATTTGAGGTACCAGTTAAGAGACAAAGAGCCGACCGATCTAAAAACTGCTGAGGAATTGGCCGAGAAAATAGAAAAGAATATGCAGTCTTCAGGAAAATCCAACATTCCAGGTTACACTAGGGGAAACACTTCATACAACAAAGAGAAGGGAAAATCCATTGAATTAGAGGAAAAGGAAACCTCCAAAGACCCCATGGAAAATGTAACTAACATGATAAAATAATTGGTTACTAGTCAAAACCAAATCATGGAAAATCAGTCTGCACAACTTAATCATATTCAGAACAAAATAATCACAATGGAAAGAAATAATGGACCTAGGAACTTTTAGCCTAGGCAGAATCAGATGTATCAAAATAATTTTCCTCAGTAAGAACCTAGGATTCCAAACTAGTTAGACTCATCTAACCTGGTAGAAGAAGTCATTCCATGGTGTAGACCTTGTGATCAATTCCACCAAGAAAGCACTTGCTATATAGCAAACCGGGTTATAGAACATGGAATGGCCAAGGTCAGTAGTCAGGAAACAAATTCAAGCGAGCCTGATCATGTATACATGGTAGGCCAGGCCTACCCTTTGTCACCAGCTAAACAGTGCAAGCCTAAGGATGAAACCATTGCAGAATCTTATAGTGAAACTTATGATGAAAATTGTAATGTAGATGACGGGACTCCTACGTGTTCTCCACATAAGGATGATAGTCTGGAAGGTTTACAGCCTTGTGACCTTTTCTCTGAAGAAGATGAGTATGAAAATGAGGACAAGTATAACTTGGAGCATGATTCAAGTGATGAAGACTCCCTTATCTCTAACAAATATTTTGATGAGGAGTCTTGGACATTCATGGAAAATCCAGTCCGTGACATGGATAAAGAGGAAAATAATGAACTAGAAACTTTTGATGGTTTTGTTGATTTTTCTATCTATGGCATATCTGAAGGAGAGAGCATGGATCTGGAGACCTAGGAAAATCCTAGAATGGAAGAGGAGCATTCAAAACTCTTATATGATCATTCAGAGTCATATCATGCAGAGCCACACAAAGGTATCAATAATGAAGACATGGAGAAGCAGTGTCGTGAAAAGAAAGATGTGATGCAGTTAGTAGAATATCAGTCTCAACTATCATCTTCACTTATAGAGTCTCCTCATGATTTGGATCCACTTGGGGCTTATACAGGGAATTATCATCCGGTAAGCCTCGATGATCAGTATGATGGTGTAGTCAATCTGCCTCATCACTATGATTTGTATATAAACCTTGTCCAGTAATGGATAGAAGCAGCCTGCACAAGCAATTACCAGTTTGGGAGGAAGTTTGACGACATTATGCATGCCTATGATTTCCCATCCATCTCGCCCCTTTCGAATCATCACATAGGTTTTCATTTTCTAAATAAAATATCCTTACTTTGGCTACTAACCAAAGACAAGGATTTTTTTTATGTTAATAAAATTTTTAGGTGGTTACATTGGATTTCTAGCTACACTTAACCCTGTTTATATCATGCTTAGAGTAGGAAAATAACCTCCTTGAAAAAGAGCATTTACTTTCCACATTTTTGTTTTAGCTATAATAAAACATTTATTTTCATTAGTTAGATACATTTATTTTGCTTAAATAAATCATCTTAATGGTTCATTTGGTTTTTATGTAAAGCTTGTGCTACTGAGGTTTTCTTGTCAAGTTGAGATGTTTTTACAGGGTGTATAAACTAGAGATACTGGTGTTCTCGTATCCTCTCCTTTCCCTATGACCAGATCGAGCACACGTCCCGTAGTTGGAGCCAAAATGTTACCACATAAGTTGTACTTAGTGGTTTTTTATCAAGTGAGCCTGGTAAACCGAAAAAACATTTTTTGTTCGGACTTCAGAAGACCTTCAGAAGTCCTTCTGGGAAGTGCTTGTTGTACTATATCACATGTTCATACCCCATGGGGTAATTGTAATAAATGTTCTAGCATGATAGTTTCTATAAAAGACTCGATATCCTAGACTTTATTTGTCAATCCGATCATCCCAGGGTGTCTTTTCCCTTGGTTATTATTGGTTGTTAAATAAACGACTGATAATTTCTTAGTTTTTCACTCGATACCTCCAAAGTTGGGGTGGTCGGCTTGGCATTTAGGCCTATTGAGGTTATTAGAATATCTGTGTCAATGTATAAACATGCTAGGCATCATGGTCGAGTCATATGAACATGTCTAAGTTCCCATAGGTTTTTTCAACTTTTTTAAATTTTTAATTTTTTCAGTGTTTTTTATTAAATTTTAATTTTTCCAAAACTTAGGCTATTTTTTAATAGTTTAATTGGAAAAATTGGTTTTGTAATAAAAATGGGCCAAAATATTAGTTTCAGTCATGTAGGTGCTCATTTTCAAGCTAAGAGCCCCCAGTAAACCCATGGACCCACTTTTTCCTAGTTTTGAGTGATTTTCCATCACTCAGGTCAGAAAGGCCCAAAAAATCAATTATTGATTATTTTAATTAATAAATTGATGAATAAAGGAGCAAATCCAAAACCCAAGATCAGTGGATTCTCAGCCGATTTGATTGAAATCAGTCAGATCTGAACCAGATTGACTGGATCTGACAAATCCTTGACTGAAGGAGGTGATCTGGACATATCCAGAGTTGAACTTCAGCATCCTTTATGGGGAATTTCACCCTCCCTCTCTCCTCCTCACGTTTGGGCTCATTTGGATGAGTTTTGGTGGATGCTTCAGTTAATAGGTTGAGGTGTCAGTCAGATCAGCTCTCTGATTGATAGTTGCACTCAGTGAGACTCTGATCTGGCTCAGATAGACACAGATCAAGCATTGATGGACTCTCCTTCAGCTACAGTGGTCTATCTCCTTGGAATTTGTGCCCCTCTGGGTTGGATCTCCTATTTTTTCTATAAATAAAGCTCAGGCTACCTCTTCTAAGATAGTTAGAACTGGGATTGAGGTGTTGTTTCTCTTGTACTGTATTGTTCATTATTCTGGAATAAAGAAGCTTTGGAGGCAAGATATATGGTGCAATGCTCTTCATGTGTGGATGTTGATTGTCAAATGCTTATGAGGTATAATCTGTGTTATTTATCATTGCTTTTGCTGGTTAATTGTTGGCCTTGAAGGAGAGAGCTCCCTCCTGTTAGGGTAAGAGTTTATTCTAGTTTTATTTTTGCTCTTATTGCTGCTTGTTTAAGATCTATTGGAGTTGTATGTATTTTAAGTTTAATTGGATGCTTTCTAATTATCTCTTCTAGCAGCACCTATGTTTTAACCATCTGTTTGTGCAATGATTTCTAAGTTGCAGGTGATCTCGCTTGTAGAAGAGGTTGAGATGGTTTGCATCTTCCCCATCTTCAAGATCTTCTGAATGACATAGTCCCTCAGTGTTCCACCAAAGCAGAATCCAAAGCCCAACATTCCCAGGCTTCAAACACTCTTTCTCTCTCTTCCTCCTTCAAAATCTTAATTTCTCTTCAAATTGGTTACTTTTAAAGAGTGTTATTGCTTAGATCTGTCTCATTAAGAAAATTACATATATATCTAGTTAGTAAGATCCTTTCTTAAGTTTAGATCTCAGTTCCGTTTTTCATATAAAGTTATATTTTAAGAGATTTAGCATTTTAATGAAAATTTGTAGCTTGATTTTAAGGTAGTTTCCTTTGCTATAGTTTAAAGTTTCATATTCTGCAATAACAATCCAATATTACAAGGAATTCCTACTTTCCTTGGTTCCTTTTTGCAAAACTAGATTACCCCAACTTAACAAAATTTTACTTAAGTTTTTTTTCAGTAACTAGTGTAGTGACCCAAAACACTTTCAAAGTGTGTTTGGGCACATTTGATTTTGATTGCTCGCTTTTTTTTAGCAGGTCTAACAAAAAATAGAAGGAGACTTTTCCAAATTTCCGATTCTTGGACGAACCGGAGCGTCCCGGAAGCTTCCCCCACCACTGTGTTTTAATTATACCTTGTTGTAAGCCTTTGGATCCCAGATAACAAGGAACAAAGTGCATCAATTTTAATTTGCTGATATTGTAAATCACTTCTAATAAAAATAAAGGGTCCTTTTGAATAGGCTCTTTCGAGCCTATTCACCATCCCCCCTAGGGGGATTTGTGTCCGTGTTTCCTTTTGCTTTTTTTTTTTTTTTTGCAAACTAGCGTAGTTCTAATCTGCAGGGTAGTATACTTTGTTTTATTATCAATTTCATATTCCATATTTGAGATTTTAAAGTAATCTTAATACTTACCCCACGACTTTCCGATTGACTTGAAATTGGAAATAGATGCGTGGTAGGACTAATTAGAAAACCAGAATTGTGTATCTCTGTTTTCCTTTTCATCATTTGTTTCATCAGCTATTATAAAATTAACCCCTCCTTGATTCCCCGATTGAGATCCACTTGGATCGAAAGAGGTTCCTGGAGGGTTTTCTTTTTAGCAAGAACACCCATCTCAAAATTTACTAAAATTGACAAGACTCCGGTGTGTATGTTGTACACTTGGCCGCGGTTCGTCTAATCAGTCAAGCTGGATCAAAAGCACTTGAGTGACTAGAATAATTAGGACTTTCTCTCCCAAATCGACAAACCATCAGGTGAAAATCCAACACCTAGATCAAACCATTACGGTGGCAAAATACCCAAAGGAAACAGGAACTCCTGAAAAGTGACCTCGGGGCGCTGATATCTGTCACACCCTAACGGGTGCATTATGAACAATAGCCCCAGAGACTCCATTCAGCTCACATATTCCTTGCAGGTAGCCGTGAAGGTTTAGTTTTGGACATACTCCAAGTACTCTCGGGTATATCTGGAGTCCACCCCTTTGCCTAATTTTAATCAACTCATATTTCACATTAACTTAAAACGTACCAAGAGGCAATTGCAAAACATTCACTCCAAGCACATGCAAGTACATTAATTATCTTTTGATTCCATTTTAAGGCACTGGTTATTTTCTTGCTATATATATATATATATATATATATTATGTCTCAGCATTGTGCTTTCGTGCGCTCATTTTGTATCTTGTCATCTATGGTTGTTTATGGTTAAATTTCAAACTCCTAAGCAATTCTTTCACTTTAACATCACCATACTAAGTAATTAGCCTTAGTAACTTAATAGGGTCTACCTCCCTTGTCTTCGTTAGGAGTTGAGCCTAAACATAGGATTCAAGAACAAGGTGACAGCCTTGAATCAAGACTTACCCCCAAGGACACACCGAGTGGCTTGAATATTTTTGCCACATGACCCAGGGGTGTGAAAGGCAGCAGTGACTCTCCAACCCATACCATTTAGAAAGAGAATTCCTGGATCCCATTTTCTTGTATTCATTATTCCAAACATCATGAGTGCTTANCAGGTGTGTGAAAGGCAGCAGTGACTCTCCAACCCATACCATTTAGAAAGAGAATTCCTGGATCCCATTTTCTTGTATTCATTATTCCAAACATCATGAGTGCTTAATATATATCATCAAATTATATAAAAACATAATAAGAATGTACATCAAGGAGTTGCCTCACCAAGAAATCATGAAAGTGCTTATACCTCCCAGTGAGTAGACTACCATTTTCCAAGTACATGCATGCTTCAAGTGACCAATCAAATATGCTCCAATGACATAGGTGAGTATACCATGTCCTATAATGCTGCTCCAAAAGGAAGTGACATGCATCAAAATATTCAGCGATGTATTCTTTCATCCATGAAGTGAATGAAGAATCTCCAATCAAATTTGAACCAAATAGTGAGCAACAGAAACAAGGAGACTTCAAATGAATCAAAGAAGCCTTACCCATACATACATGAATGAGTGAATCATAAATATATAACAATGTATGTGGCTGGTAACAAAAATGTTCTCCTATCAGAATTCTATTCACCCTAGTGTTGGATGAAGTTCCTCCAACATCAAATGAACCAAGTGTTGAGCAATAAAAAACATGAGTCTTCAAGTGACTCAAATGCATATCATAGGTGCATCCATGTATATGTGCATCATCAGAAAGTAACAAGGAATGCTGCTGCAAATGTGAATAATAATGTGCTCCAAATGATATGTAATGTGCATCAATATAATCATCCATGTGTTCTTTCATCCAATAAGTGAATGGAGAACCTCCACCAAAATATGAACAAAATATGGAGCAAGGAAAACATGAAGACTTCAAGTGGCTCAAAGAAGTCTCATCAATACACTGATGAATATGTATATAATCATGTAACATCAGAGGATGTTGCTGCCAATATTAATGTTCTTCAATCATATAAATCTTCACCGAAGTGTGGGATGAAGTTCCTCCAACTTCAAATAGACTAGGAAAGGAGCAAGGAAAATCATGAGTCTCCAAGTGACTCAAGTGAACATCATAGGTGCACCTATGTACATGTGTATAATCATAATGTAAACAAGGATTTTGCTGCAAATGTAAATCAGATGGTGCTCTAATAATTCCATCATCAAAAGGAGAAATAGAATGTCCATGCTCTTCATGTTTCACCATAAAAAGGAAACCTTTCACCCATACTTCATTAGGATAACTGCTGCAAAATTTAGAAGTGTAGGATGTAGGAGAAAGAACCAACTCACCCAAATGATAATTAAGTGAAAAATTGTCATAATGTGAAGGATCCATAGGGGTAGGATTATGCATATCCTTCAAGAGTGTGAAACCTTTGTCATAGATTCGTTCCAATGTAGATGAATCATGCTCTTATTTAAAAATTGCATACCCTTCATCAAGAGACAATTCAAGTTCCTCTTCCACCACATCAAGTGTTTGGATATATTCTAGTTCATCTTCAAATACATCAAGTACATTCAAATTTTGAAATTCCTCATGATCCACCATGTCATGAGAATCCTCCAAACTATCTACCATTTGACAATCTGAAACATAGGAGGAAAAACAAGTGTCTTGCAACTTTTCAAGAAGTTGCTCATTTTGGATTGTGAG
This sequence comes from Pseudotsuga menziesii, assembly GCA_001517045.1. Classification (NCBI taxonomy): domain Eukaryota; kingdom Viridiplantae; phylum Streptophyta; class Pinopsida; order Pinales; family Pinaceae; genus Pseudotsuga; species Pseudotsuga menziesii. The sequence goes on from LPNX010223531.1 coordinate 39,313, forward strand.
CTTATGAATAACTTCATTATTCTTCAAGTAGGATTCATGTAACCATTCACTAAGCTCAATGAAATTTTTTCTATCAAAAAGCAAAGACATGAAATTACCTTTGATGTTGCACATTTCTCTTTGAATCTTCTCCATGTCTTCAAGGAAGGATGGCTCCTCCAAGGAAGTAGCTCTCCAACAAGAATTTGATACCAATGCTTAAGTGTCATGGAGTATGCTAAGGGCCTCTTGGATATTCTTTTCATTCATCTTTAAGGACCCTTCAATAAAATGAGGCACTTGCAAATGAACCTCCTCATCTTCTTCCTTCTTGCTTGGACCAACTTCATGAAGCTCAAGTGGTGATGGGGAAGTTGATCTTGTTTCTTCTTCAACTGTTACAAGGTATTCATTTTCATGTTTAATGGAATTTTGGATTCAATAACATTTTCAAATTTGATCTCTATGTAACCAACATAGAGTTGTGAGCACCCATCAGTAGGTACTCCTTCATAGTTCAAGCATCCATCAGTAGATGCTCTTTGGTCCATGTCCATAGTAGAATTTGTTTCAGAATGATATTCAATAGTTTCAAGGTACTATTCTTCCTTCTCATGTGATGTCTCTTCATATTTTTTAGAGTCACTTGGGAGTATATTTCTATCATCTTCATGTACTACTCCTTCTACTTCACCTATTTCAGAACTAGGTGGTTCATGGGTCTCCTCCTTTTGCTCCTTCAAGTAAGCTGATGCATTTTTCCCCTTGGTCTTCTTAAAATCAATATATTTTTCCCAACTTTGGGTAGCCAAAAATTCAAATTATTTCATGATATTATTGGTCATGTATTCAAGGATAGGTTCCATTCTTTTTATTATATCCTCACCATAATATGAGGTTCTCTTTTCATGCCTAGTCATAGTTTCCAAAAAATTGCCTTCTTCTCCTACTTTTTTATTCCTCTTCAATAAAAGCACTTTTGGGTTTCAAATATATAATGGTGGTCCCTGAATTATTGTACTCATAAATATCATACCAAATTAGATTCCAATATCATGCTCTGATACCACTGTAATGTCCCCTTTTTGGAATTTTATTAAAATGCCCAATTTTCCAATTTTTTCACAATTTTGGCTCTTGACTAGTTTTAGTGTCTTGGTCTCCAAATCAGCCCAATTGATCCAAAATATTTAGAGAAGGTGTATGAATGATATAATAAATTAATTATTATGTTCAGGGATGTATTTATGGTCGTCCAATCAGTTTCTCAAGTCTATATCAAATTCTGAATAAGATAGATGAATTTACTAGCAATTTTGGGGCTCAAATCCCTCTCGGGTAATTGCCAGAATGGCTTCCCAAATGTACATAAAATCACTCAAAATCTCAAATTTAATAAGGGTATGTGTATAATACATTATCAGAGACTCATATGCATAACCAATCGAACTCCGATGGCTGTTATCACTTCCTTCAATCAGATATAAAAAAAATAGTTTTGGACCTTTGGGGAAATGAGATGTAGTTTGCCCCAAATGCTATGAAATTCGACCCAATGGACACAAATTCTCAGTTACAGACCATGAAACCCATAATATAATTTAATTACAGTTCACTCATTTATAAATCATCAATGGTGCACACATACATTTGATTCCATTAAGATTGCAAGAGTTTACACCAAGGTATTGGGGAAATGACACCGTTTCTTCAATATTGGACAATAATACATGAGATATCCTGGAATTTTGACCTGATATATTTATGAAATTAAATAACAGAGAATTTTCATCAGAATACAAAATAATGGAGCGAGAGAAGCTCACTCAAAGAGATGAATATCTCACCAAGTGCGCCTCACTCCATAGAGCTGAAATATGGTGAGAAAACTTGAGATGAATGGAAGATCAAGCTGATATTGAGATGTCCATGAAATTATTGTAGCTTGCACCTGCAAATAATATTCCATTAAATCTCCATGAAATACCTGATTGGCCTTTCCAAACACCAACTAGAATGGGAATATTTCACCCTCAAAATTGGCTTAAGTAAGAAAACTAGTCATCCACTAGTTCTCACAATTCATAAATGATAAAAAGGTTCTTCTCATGGATGATCCCTATATTTTATAAACATTATTGGTATTCTAAGGTTCCAAATCCATCCATAAAGCAAATCCAAGTAGAATTCGTATGGCTTCTCATGCTATGCCATGTGGCCTCTCTCTTCACCTTGCCTCTTCTCCCAAATTTGAGTAGGAGCCTTTTGGCCTTATCCAACTCCCAAATTCAACCTCTAAGATGTTCTATTCAGTATTGACATGTCATTATGTCAGTATTTCAGCCTTCAGATCTGGCTTGTGTCATAACTGTCATATAATCTCCATCATTGGTGTCATAGATGTCATAAATGTAAGGGGAATCTAGGCAAGTGTCCATGAAACTCAGATTTGGATCTTCCTCTTCCATGTAAGTTACAATTCATCCCAAATTAGACCTATGAAGTATATGTACAAGTATATTAACCTCATAATACATCCCAAAACATTAGGCTTCCCTTAGATTCGAAATTACAAGAGGAGGATGCCATTTAACATAGGAATTCTAGCTTGAGTGGGCCCCATAGTCTCCATGTGTCTCCATTCTCCATATCCATTTAATTTTTCTATTGTATTTATTTAATAAGATACATTATTAAATATTTATCCTCTTCTAATGTCTAAACATCATTTATTATCCCCCTTATTCCAAATCTCAAACATTCCACCCCCAACCTAGGAAACTAGTGATTTTCCTCCTATTTGACTTTTAGCATCCCTTTGACAACTTTCATGAATATTGAAAATGTGATTTGGCCATTGTGACCCAATGCAAAATTTGGGACATTACAAAATCTACCCTTGTGCTACTCCTGCTTCTTTCTGGATTAGCTGTCTGATGCCTAGAGTTTATCTGTCCTTGGATGTCTGTCAAACTTTGCAGTATAGCTGAATTTATCTGATTTTGATCTTCTTGAGCCTTAAGCATCCTTTCATTGTCTTCTGTGCAACTTTGCAACTCCACCCTTAGGCTCCTCATGGTGGCTGTAATATCTAGGGGAGTATCTTGAAATATTCTCCCATTGGACTCTGTCTTGTCATTCCCAACTCTGACATTTTCTCCCATAGCACCTTCCTCGAACTCATAGGGGTCCTCTACATCATTCATGTCGTCGATTCTTATCTTGGCCCAACCAAGAACGAAATTTTTGAAACTACTCTATGTGGAATGTTTCCTTTAAAGGTGACTATAATTATACAAAATGTATTAATAAACACAATTGTTAGTTGCATAAAAATATCATGAATTCATACATTACTTACCTACATTAGAAAATACTATATTGACAACTTTGTCAAAACACAGAATTTTCTTATCACCAAGAACGACGGTCTCAGGGGGACGAAGGGGGTCAAGGGGGATTTCCCCCTTGTGGCTTTAGATCTCTGCCATTTTTCATCTTTTTGGCACCTATAAGTCCAATTAGAATCCCGTTTTTTCACTAAAAAATCCCCACTGAAAAAGTCAGATTTTTCCATCTGATCGGATCCCTTCACAACAAGTCATCTGATGTAACAACAAGTCATCTGATGTATCGGGTCACTATTGATAATTCTTTTGACACCTCGGTAGTTCAATATTCATTTCCCTTTTGATGCCTTATCGGATCGATTTTCATCTGTCTTTCGATGTACAACGATTCGATCTTCATTTGTCATCTGATGCACATCAGATTGATATTCCTTTGTCTACCAATGCACATCGGATCGATCTTCATTTGTCATCCGATGCACATTGGAGGCGATATTCCTTTGTCTTCCGACGCACATCAAATCAATTTTCATTTTTCATCCGATGCACATCGGATTGATCTTCCTTTGTCTTCCAACGCACATCGGATCGATCTTCTTCTGTCTTCCGATGATTTTGACACTTATAAAAAATTTTGAAATTTTTTTCTCTCCGTTTTCCTTGTCAACTGGGTCTTGGGTTGTTAGCCGATGTATCGGCTCAACCTAGCCGAGACCTTCGGCTCCTCCCAGCCGAGACCTTCGTCTCAAACCAGCTGAGACCTTCGGCTCATCCCAGACGAGACCTTTGGCTCCTCTTAGCCGAGACCTTCGACAAAATTCAACTTAGAAAATTTTTGAAAAATTTTCTCCCTACTTTGGTTTCCTTGTTGGATGGACTCAGATTAAGTCATCTGATGTATCAGATGGACTCAGCTTAAGTCATCCGATATTTTCCATACTTAGAATTTTTTTGAAATTCTCCCTTTATCCTGTGCTCATCAGAGATGAACCCTGCCTCTGTCACTACTTTTCATGGCCCATTGAGGCCCATGCTACAAGGAAGCTCTGATACCACACTGTAACATCCCCAACCCTCCGATCGACGAAGAGGATGCTACCGATGCTGCTATCTAATCCAGGAATTTAGCCCCATAAATGTAAAATAAAATGCATTGAATTCAAGATACACAGATGCATAAAGAATTAAAATTCAGCGGAAGCAATTTACGTTTAGTTCAAGCATTCAACACATTTTACATGTTCATCATAATTCACATAAAAAAACAATTGCATGGGTGATTGCACAAGAATACTTATCTTCGTATGAAGCTCCCCACAACCAGCTATGTAACTACAACGTTCCACACAACCATAGGCCAGTGTGCTCCTTAATCTCTCAGCAACACTGCCACCCCCGAGATGGGCATGATTTCCCCAAGGAAAAGGAAACTAAGCAGACTCACACATAGACAGATATATGTCAAAATCAGTGAATCCAAAGCTATGTTTGGGTTTATCAAACTACCAAGGGGATGGAAAGGCTTGTTTGCTAAGCTAGTGAGCTCAACCAAAGAGTTATGGACACCTGCATAAGATCTGACTTGGATTTCCCAACACATACATACCCAACATAAGGAATCATCCCCTTCTCTGCTGTACAGTCCCTCGAGCTATGAATTCCTTTCCAGTGCTATTCAGGATGTGCTGTAAGGAATAATCAGCCCTCAATATCTCTTAGTGAGGTTCCTCATGCACTAGATTTATCATGAAAATTACCTCTTCCACACTTAACTAATTCAGACCAAATCAAAGAGCACAACAACTCAGACCCAGGAAAGGGTGCGCACACAACAAAATACCAATTGCTGGTCTTTGAAAAAAAAATGTTGGGAAACCCCAAAATGGATTTACAGATGGAGACAAATAGTTTGGCAACAAGATAATTTGCCAAGGAGGGTAAGACAACCCCTAATAACAAATTTGATTTCCCATGGGCATTTTGGCCCTAACGTGGTGAAAATGAATTCAATACACCATAATTATAGTGTCGGGCATGGATAAAAACGTCCTGGAAGCTAAAATCAGAAAGGTTAAGTGTTTAAAACAGCCATAGGAGCCAAAATCGATTTCAACAAATGTTCATTGGCTTCACGTGGGCAAAAAGACCTCCATAGACCACACAAAATGTGACTCTTATTTTCCCACAAATTATGAGGACATTTATGGCATTACAAGAACCACATGAGTGCCATAAACTCCCAAAACAAAAGTATTCCTTTCCCACTTGCTGAACAACACCTAAAATGGATTTCTGGGCATGCACGATGAGGAAAATGAGAAAAAACGTGAGGGTAAAACAACTCCCAAGCTTTCCATGCGTGAGCAAATGAAGAACGTGGGTGTATCGAAAAATGGGCATGCATTTTGGGTGTTTTCTTGTCCCAAAAGTCAAAAACGATTTTCCCCAAGTTTGAAATTCATGCCCATACTCTTCCGATCCCCATGCAATAACTACTTCAACCAATTTCTGGCAGAATTAAATGATTAGGTGAATGAGACAAGAAAGGTAGTTGACTATTTTATGGGTTCTCCCATTGACATTTGGCTTTTTCCCATTGTCCCCAAAGGTTAAATATTTCCCCCTCCTTATCCTTAGGAAAACCATGCCCCCATATCATTATTTGTTGCATAGACATAGTTGGTTGGGGTTTTTAATTAAATTGCATATTTACATGATGTCAAAATTATATTGTGTCGGCTAGCACGAAATATACCTTCAACAATGATTTTAATCGTCGAAACATAAAATGCTAAATCGATGGCGGGTCTTTTTCCTTTAGCTCCACACCATGATTAATTACAATATATACGTCATATACATTTTTAATGCAAATAGGGTCAAAACCGTGGTGTTACAGGTAGGGCCTCAAAACCTCAACAACAATTAGCATAGACAACATCAAATGGGCCAGGCTTCTTGGTGCACATGCACAGTGAATAACTTGCATGCACACACCCACACTTGCACATTTACAATTAGGAATAACCTATGATTGTTAAGGTGGCCTAACAATAACATGTGGCACATCAAGAAGATAGAAGATAGACACCTGCGCTATTAATAGTTACAAAAGTATACCACCTTAAGCAACTAAATATATATTCTTATGATTGAAAAATGCTTATATGTATAATATATATGATACAAATATTTAGGTCGAGCATAGAGAATAATATAGTTAGTCATTCTCTATCTCTCCCACATAGAATTATACATAATATTTTACTTATTAATAGAAACATTATTATGTTCTAATTTGCTTTATGTACATTTTACTTATTATTATTTATTATTTTGTTTATGTTTATAAACCCAGAACTAAATTAATCTATTTTTTCTTCAAAATTTATTAATACGCTGTTTAAACAACATATGCTAATAAAATCAATTTAATTAAACAACAACTATAATGAATTCAACTTACATACAATTGCCACAAATTCAAGTTACACAATTTAAAAAAAAAATTTTGTGATAAATACAAAGCATAACTCATACCAAAAGTAAATTTATACACGAAAACATGTCGACACAAAAATTCGACACCAACTTGAATATCAACCATATTAAAATGTGAAAAACATCTCTCTATATAATTCATACAAATCATAAATCTATACGTCCAAAAACATATAAATACAATAAATTGGATAATAACTCAATTTTTATTAATAAAATAATATTCTATAATAAAATATAAACATATTAAAGTTTATTCATACATAACATGTAATTACCAACCCATTGACTATCTTAAAGTGTTATACATATACAACATTACAATTTAGCCTTATATACCAGCTAACTACCGACCATTACAAATGATTTAATAAGAGAACATGAATTGATTCATTCTATCCTTATCCTAAATTGCAGAAATGTACAAACCTCAAAATATTTAGAGGGGGAGAGAAAGATTTTTCGATCTTAAAAGAATTGTATCAACAAGAGTCATGTGGTGGCAATATCCCCGACATTGCCACATGTTTTTGAGAGATGGGAAAATGTATGGGATGGGAAGAGTAAGAAGGCACATTGCAATAGAATTCAAGCGCATTAAACTATGAAAGCAAGGGAAATAAAATTCTACCATTTGGCATTGACAACCATGCATCAAGTGTGGCAATAGAGTTCTATTTGCAAGAAACATAACAGTGCGGAATAGCAAAAGTTTAAATATTAGAGTTGGATATGTAAATGTAAATGCAACTTTGACTTCCAAACACTATTGTTTTTGTTTTCAAATTTTAAGGTAACTTTAAAAAAATTATCTCATTACTATAATGATAAAGGTGAAGTTTAAAATTATATATAGTTTGGCAAAAAATGAGGTATAAATAATCTAAATTATCTTATTAGGATAAAATAATAATGATAAAGATGAAAATGACATTTGTATATCCTTTCATTATAATCACGTATAAGTAATTTAAATTATCACATTAAATCAACCACATTTAGTTTCACCATAACTAAGCATAATGATAATGAATATAGATGGAACGTAGATATTATTATAATGATAGCTTTAAACTCCGTGGTTTAAAACATGGAAGGTTGATAAATTGCCGCTAGCAACCTTTACAATAAATAAAATAAAATAATACGATCTCTGACCATGTAAGTGTTTGTTCATCTTTGAAATGTTTGTCATCATAGTATCTAGGTTATCCTTGAAGTATTCTTATAGCTCTTTTAAAGACTATGATAATGATTTGCTAGAAACACAATGTTACATTGTTGAAGATGAACACTATGTAACATTGGGAAGTAGGTCAACCTTTTTCTTCTAATGGATTAGCACATCATTCCAAATGTATTGAAATTATATTTTATATGACACGAGAAAAGTAACTTGTAAAAGTTAGTTCTTATTACAAAAGCTAGTCATGACTCATTAAAGAGTGGAGGGTTTGCCATGGTAGTCATAATTGGTTAATTTTTGGAAGAGTCTTATTACTCCCTTAGGGAGATGCAATTTTATGGAAAACTAAGTTTCATTTAGCTTATGCCATAAGTAAAATGATGCTATTTGGGTTTATAGACTGGTGGAATGACCTTAACTTTTTAAGCTAATATTTTCTATATTATTTTTCTTTTATGTATAATTATAAACTATCTAGAATAAAAAAGTTAAAAAAACAAATTTGTCTACCTAAAACATTTTAGAAGTGAACACTTATATTCCCTATACCACTAATTCATTCTTTAATAAAATTATCATATTTAAATTAAAAAACTGTTTTTAATTTTTTTTTTAAATAATTTGAAATTGTTTTGAAATTGTCAAAATTGTTATAAATATCAATCTATTTTCAAACTCTTTATTAACTATGATTTTTTTAAATGATTTTTTATACTATTTCATTAAAAATCATGTAAAAAGCCATGTATATATGATATTGATTATTTGATTTAAATTTATAAATTATTATAAAAAAATTAATGTAAAATCCGAATGTTTTGTCTCACGTTATAAAATGAATTCTATTTTAAAAAATTATTTTTCCATTGAATTATTTAAAACATATAATGCTAATTGAAAATATGGTTAATTAAAATATTTGTATTTCATTTAATTATATGATATTGTTTATTTAATTTAATATTGTAAATCATTATAAAAATATTTTAAAGTAAAAACTTTTCTTTAAATTAATTAAAAAATGTAATGTTTATTGAAAATATGGTTAGTTAAAATATTTGTATTTTATTTAATTATTTCAAGTTTGATATTGGATGAAAACAATTTTATTTAAATAATTTTAAATATGTTTAGAACTAAAAACTTAAAATTGAATTAAAAAATGTGGTGACCTCATTTCCAAATGAAAACTGAATTGAAAAATGTGGCAAATTCATCTCCAAATGAAAATTTAATTGAAAAATGTGGTGGCCTCATATTCAAATGAGAGCATGGATGTTCTTCCATTACCCTTCCAAGCATGGATTATTTTTTTTTGTTGAAAACCCGAGGGAATACCTTTTACCACTAACATGTATGCATATGATGTTGATTTAAACATATGCATATATCTTTATTCATTGTTATAGCATGGGAATGCTTTACTAGGAGGTTCATATGCATAGTGTGTCATATTGTGTTTTATTATAAGTGTTAAGCGTGAAAAGTGGACAAGGTGAATAAGGCATGAATGTGAAAGGTTATATATATATATATATATTCAAACATTAACTTGTTAGTATGACACTAACAATGTCACTTAAAGATAGCAATTGATGTTATATGTTTAAATATATATAGAATATATAATTAGTATGATTTAGCTATGGATGTGATTCGCTCCATTAAATCCTAATATAAGAGTCAATTTATGAGATCTACTTATAAGAGTCATTTTATGTATCCACCACTTTGATGGGTTCAAATACATACCAAGTAAGTATTAAATAATAACCTATGGCTATTTAATAATACATAATCTATTTATATTTCATTACCGAGTAACTTGCAAATCACAATATCATTTTTCTAGTATTCAAGTTTTTTAATAATACACTCATTTTCAACCAATTTTTATGATATAATCATTTTTTACTTTTTAATATCAAAAATATTTCATATATTTCACTTGAAGCACTTGTAATATCAGTTTTAATCATTTTTAACTATATTGCATGCACTTGGAATATCATATAATCATTTAATATCAATATCATATGCTTATATCAACTTTTTATGATATAATCATTTTTTACTTTTTAATATCATAACAATTTAATGTATTTTAGTTGCAAAACTTGTGACATCAATTTTAATTGTTTTTTAATTATCTTGCATGCATTTGGAATATCATATAACCAGCATAGAATATCATTAATTTTTTTTATGGATAAAGATTATTAATTATATACTCTTATTTTCAAATCAAAGAAAAATAATTTTCTTTATTGTATTATTTCATTTCATTTAAATACAAGATCCACATGGTGGCAATGTCCCCGACATTGCTACCTGGTTTTTTGTAGAAAGTTGTAGCAAGGAGTAATTTGGTTAGAGTTAAGGACAATTGATGAATAATGATTAGACTTGTATTCTTTAGACAATTAAACTTCAAGGAAAACACTCTATATTTATATTATTTGTAGGATTTGTTGCAGTGAAGTGACTTCATACAAGTTCTATAGATTATCAACATATATTTATATTTCTCATTTCCATGAAATTATGGAGATCTCGAGATCAGGTCCTAATGAGTTCCTTGGGTTTGCCATGAAATTATTGAGATCTCAAGATCATGTCCTAATGAGTTCCTTGGGTTTGCCAACTAATATTTTAATTGATGATTACTACCATCCTACATCTAGAAAATAAAGGAAAAGGCTAAATTTACAGGATGGTGGTAAGGTACTAGTAAAAATTACAAATAAATGAGATTAATGACATGAAATATTAAAAAAAAAGATACAACAATTTGATAATAGTACAAAAAAGGGTACATCATCGACAAACATGTAATACATGAAAAAATATGTGTTCCATCATGATTCCTAATTTGACCCAAACTAAAGTGGCTCCTTGGATTCAAAATATGCATGTTTTTAACACTTCATAGTCAATAAGTGAATTCATAACCAAATTTAAATAGCTAAGTGAATATTTCTATCACCATTGGTATTGGATTGAGAATTCATAACCAATTTCAAAACTAGAATGGTAAGATTTACAAGATTAGGTTAATATTAAAAAAAAAAAAGAATCAAATTCAATTCATAATGAATTGAACATAATTACATTTTACAAGATGTATATGTGAATTCCACAAACATTTCTTATTTGAGCATCCATGTTGGAAAATAATCAAGGCCCCTACCAAATCTTGCTCATTACAAGCTAAGTATGTTCAACCATACTTGTATCATTAATAAAACCATGATCAACGATATGTTCCACACAACAAAGATAATCCATGATTCCCTATATCAAAATCATCGATGGTTAACCAAGCTATGCACCAACAAACAAGTAAGACATGAAAAAATATGTGTGCCATGAGGATTCCTAATTTGACTGAAACTAATGTAGCCCTTGGATTCAATATATGAACGGTTTTAACACTTCATAGTCAATAAGTGAGTTCATAACCAAATTTAAAATAGCTAAGTGAATATTACAGTGTTGACAAACAAGTAAGACATGACAAAATATGTGTGCCATCGTGATTCCTAATTTGACCAAAACTAATGTAGCCCTTGGATTCAAAATATGCACGTTTTTAACACTTCATAATCAATAAGTGAATTCATAACCAAATTTAAAATAGCTAAGTGAATATTGCTATCACCATTGGTATTGGATTGAGAATTCACCATCAATTTCAAATCTGGAATGGTAATATTTACAAGATTAGGTTAATATTAAAAAAAAATAAAAAGTTTCAAATTCAATTCATAATGAATTGAACACAATTACATTTTACAAGATGTATGTGTGACTTACACAAACATTTCTTATTTGAGCATCCATGTTGGCAAGTAATCAAGGCCCCTACCAAATATCACTCATTACAAGCTAAGTATGTTCAACCATATTTGTATCATTAATAAAACCATGATCAACTATATGTTCCGTAGAAGAAAGATCATCCATGATTCCCTATATCACAATCATCAATGGTTAACCAAGCTATGTACCAAGCCATCGGTCATATGTAGAAAATGAAACATCCACATAACTTATGCATAATCAAAATTTTTCCTAAGATACATAATCCATATTCCATCAAAACTCTGTCTATGGGTGTCATATACTATACCATCCAAGATGGGAAATCTCCATATAGGCACAATGTGGCACAACAAACTAGCTCATATTTGACATCAAAATATTAATACAAGTCATATATTTTAAGTAGCCTATTGGGATGGGTCTCAACAAAATGATTTTGGTAGGTATTTAATTAGAGGTATTCTTTAATATCCTATAAAAGAATGTGTTATAGCATAGTTTCGGTGAGTAAAGACCCGTACTCTTTATAAAAGTCTACATGATATTTTAATCCAAGCAAACCATTTTAATAAAAATAAACATCAAATATTATTTTTAAACTTTATAAAAAAATTTAAAATAAATAAATTATATATATATAATTGAAATGTTTGGCTTTGCTAAGAGTAAACAAGGGAAATTAAGATCATAAAATCAATTTGCTAGTTAAAAGAAGGCAATAAATTTCTACCAAAAAGTTTCCTTGGTCATTCAATGCACAATAAGTGAAGTTTAAATTTTCATTCCATTCTCAATTATACTTATAGTTTTACATATACGAAAAAATTCTATTAAATTTATATAAGTTTTTTCATTAAATTTATGTAACTGTAAACCACTTTACATATTAAAATAGATGTAAACGTTGTCGTTGATTACTTTGAACAATTCATGATACCTAATATATTCTTATCTTTTTAGCTATTTCAATACTTATTTTAAAATTACGTTTAAATTGTGCATTAAAATCCCTAGCATTTTAGTAATATAATTTTGATAGACATATAATTAAATTTATATAAATTTCTTGCATTAAATTTCTGTAACTATAAAACACTTCACATATTAAAATATGACCAAATCTATCTAGGTGCAAACCTATTCTTAAGTATTGCACTCAAGGAGCTATCAACTTTGGTGTGTCCTATATATAGCCATTGATTTGATTCAAACCAAAAGACACATCTTTTTATTTAAGGTCAAACTAGAATATTTTTATTATTAATATTTAATATTATTTATGGCTGACCTATAATACTTTTTATTTTGTTAGGAACGAACATTACAACATCTCCTCCATACATGGTTTTAAAATGATGTGCAATGCCCTCCTAAAACCATGTGTTTTTTTTAGGAGGCCTTGCACATGGTATTAAAACCATTTGTGAGGCCCTCCTAAACCATGTACAATAAAACCATGGGTTGTTTAAGAGCCCTTGTACATGGTTTTAAAAACTATTTGCACGTAGTATTAATTTTAATTTTAATTAATGACCGATAAAATATATTTATCACTTTTCACTTTTTAGAAGTAAAAAGTAACCTTAAAACATCTACACCATAATCTGCATGTTATTTGACCTTTACTTTTTACTTTGTAGTCCTTTTATTTGAGCTAAGAATTTATAACATTTTCCTACTTCTTTGAGCTTTCCTACATCAACAATTATAACAATGAGGTCCATGGTGGGGAACACAAAAGGGTTTAGATGTATAGCAACATCAATGTCTAATTAGTTACTGTGTATTCTTCGAATCTATGAATACCATTACAATTATATCATTTATCAATTATTTAAGCTTCACGATCTTAGGTTGTGATTTTCCTATGATGGTTACATGTGGAACTCCAACCTTTTTGAGATGTGGTTGAACATATTTTTCTACCATCCTATATCCAAATCCTGGGCTCTATCAAGCACCGAGAGGGATCAAATATACCTAGGTATAAACCTTTTCTTAGGTATTGCAGGAAAAAAGCTATTAAAAGAGAGGGTTGCACCTCAGGAGATGATCCCTGTGGACCTTTGATAGAGCCTTGGATTTGGAACTCTCAATTTTTGGATTTGACCTAATCAATTGACCAAATGCGCTACTACTCTAGACTAAATGCGCTACTACTCTGGACTAAACATAGATTTACTTCCCTACTTTCTATGGAATAACTCCCAACCCACTCATACATTAGAAATATTATCAGACTTCCATACCCTGCCAGAAGTGGTAGTGATTAGAAGCTGAATCTGTGCAAAGAATTAACTTCACTTCAAAAAAGGACTCGTGAATTAATGCCTACAAAGAAGAATCAACGAATTAAGGGTTCTAAATATTTCTTATTTGACACAGCATGTGAAATTTTTATACAGAAGAAGCATCCTAAATATTTATCTCAAAATGATCAGGCACCAAAATGAACGAAGGCATTATTTATTGAAGAAGAGTATTCAGATATCTAAATATTTATCCTTCTCGCCCTCTACCACCTATCAATCATATCGGGGCACTAATGAATATGAGTTTTTCGTATTTGTTCCCCTCATAAATAAAATTCTCTAATACAATGAGAATTAGATTCCTAAACAGGAAGGGGGCCTGTCGCTCCTTTTGATTTCACGACTTCACAGCAATGCTGGGTGCCCCCACCTACTCTGGATCTAACTTCTTGATCCATCTTTTGCACTTCTCTTTCCTAACTTTATCTTAAAAGGAGTTTCTGGAAGATCGGAAGGAATTTCTTTCTAATTCAGTTCATGGATTTCGTTTTATGAAAGTTTAATGTACATAGAAAAAATTCCATTCGAAAAGCTCGTGGAATAAAGTTTACAGAGAATAACCAGGATTTCATATTTCTATATATATATATTTTTAATGTAGCTTGTCAAGAAAATTTACAGAGAAGAGACATCCTATTTCTAAATATTTGTTGTAAAATGCAGGCGAGACACCTAAATGAATGGAATTGTAATGTATGAAAGCCGAGTTCCCAAATTCTTCTGAAGAATTCGAGTGAAGAAGCACCCATATTTCTAAATATTTCCTAGAAACAAAACTCACAATTAAACTAAATACACAGGAACCATTGAATTTCTATCTTTAGCAGCTCATGGATTTTAATTTAAGGAAAATGCAATTTAGAGGGGAGATACATTAGGACCGTAATTGTTTTTTAAGATGCAATTAATGAATTAAAGTCTGTAAGCAACTCAATCTAGAAGAAGAATTCATATTTCTAACTATTATTTAAAAGGAAAAGCCCCTAAATTAAACTTAATCGAATTCTAATTGAAAGAGAAAAAACATTAGAAACAAGGGGCTATATGATACAGAACGACATCACCGACTTGAAAAGTGCACTCAGAACAGTGCTGATTGGCTTGGTGTTTCATGTGGGTTGTCGCCATGTGGCGATTGTCCTGCAGAATGTGAAGAATCTGATGTCAGTTTAGAAGAACCATGTCAATTGCCTGAACTAGTGAACTGCTGGGGGTGTATGGAAGGAGTATTGGAGGTGTGTGACCATAAAATTCTTCATATGGAGTCATTTGAGATACAGTATGGTAGGAAGTATAGTACCAACATTCAGCGAGAGGGATCCACTTTTCCCACAGATGTTGTTCTTCAGAGGTGAAACAACGAGATAAGTTTCCCAATAGTTGTTGATGACTTCATTCGGATCATCTATTGGTGGGTGATAAACTGAACTCATATTCAGTTTGGTGTCAGTAAGGAGAAAATGACTTGTAAAAGTTGCGTTGCGGTCTGAGACAATGGAAGAAGGGATTCCATGAAGAAGGAATATCTTGTCCATGAAAATTTGTGCGACTGAAGAGGTGGTATATGGAGGGCTGAGAGCACAAAAATGATGATATTTGGAGAGCCGATCAACCAAAAACAAGATTACGGTCTTCCCTCCATATTTAGGGAGCCCTTGAATGAAATCCATCGAAATATATGACCAAATCCTTGTAGGGATGGGAAAAGGTTCGAGCAATCTGGAAAGGAGTGTAGTTTCACCTTGGTGGCGTTGACAAGGAGCACATTCAGAAACCATCTGTTGAATTTCTTGTTGCATTCCCTTGCAAAAGAAGTGACATCGTGCCCTCTCATATGTTTTTATGAACCTAGAGTGCCCTGCCGATGGAGAAGCATGGAGTTCATAAAAGACTGCATGTTTAATATCTGTGCTCTGGGGAAGCACCAGATGACCCTTGTATCTCAGAGAAGAGCCATCCCAAGAGAAATGCGGTACCATAGAAGGGTTAATGGCCAATGGTTGGATGATTTCAGATAATGATGAGTCATTGACATAGACTTGCTGAACAGAGTGTAACCAAGTCGGAATAGGCATAGCAATAGCTGAAAGAGAGACAGGGGCATCAAATGTGCGGGAAAGAGTATCCACCACAAGATTGTCCTTAGCATTCTTGTAAATGATCTCATAGTCATAACCCATGAGTTTTATAACCCATTTCTGTTGTGTTGGGGATGAGACCCGTTGTTCCAGGAAATATTTCAGACTCCAGTGATTAGTCTTGATGCAGCAAGGATTCCCTAAGAGGTATGGCCACCACTTCTATACTACGTGCAAAATAGTCATCATTTCCTTCTCATATGTGGAGGTGGATAAATTATTTCCAAGAAGAAATTTACCGATGAATGCCATGGTATGTTCATATGGAAAGAGGACAACACCAAGTCCAGTGTCGCAAGCATCACTCTCAAGAGTGAAGGGCTTGGAAAAATCAGGCATCTGAAGGGTGCATCGGAATGAAAGATCCAGGGGAGTATTTGATACTGTCGAAGGTTGCATCTGAATGAAATGGAGTTGAGTAATGACACCATGTGAATTCTTCTTAAGGATCATTTCCATGCAATGTGAACTGATGATGCTGAGAGACCGTGGTTGTAAGCCATTGGACATGTGTTTTTTCCCATTGACTAAAAAATTCATCCATAGTTCAACAAATCCCATAAGATGGGTCCAAGTGTGCGTAACCATTGAGTGCCCAAAATCACAAAACAACCTCCTAAGGGTATGACAAACATGTTAGAGTGCAAGTTATAATCTCTAATAGAGATACACACACCGCAACATTGTCCTTTGCAAGGTAAGGTGCTCCCATTGGCAACCATGACTTTAAAGATGGAGAAAGGATGGACAAAACAATCAAATTGTTTAGCAATCTGAGGGTCAATAGGCGGCTGCGGAATGTCGACCTGATTGTCTACTAGATCCTGAGTAGCTTCATAAATTTCAAGTGCAGGAAGAGAAGCCACATCCAAGAAATAGGGCTTATGTTCAATACATTGATGTCCTCGTATGAATTTATCATCACAATTATAACAAAGCCATTTTTCCCTATGTGCCCACATCTCGGCTTTAGACAAATGCTTGATAGGAGTGGTTCTAGGAGTCGAAGGGATTGGATGTCTTTGGGGAACCATATTTCTGAATGGAAAAAGTGGATGTGGGGCGTTGCTGAGCCCTAATCTTGTCCTCTACCAACTTATCCAACCCTAGGATTTCCATCATTGTGTTGGGACAGAACATTGTAACATCAGATCAGATTGTATCCTTAAGACCACTGATAAAACAACTCTTATAGAATGCATCAGAAAATCCTTCTCTGTGCTTGACTAAGTTCTCAAATTCTTTCTGATACTCTCTCACAGTGCCAGTCTGGTGAATTTTGGTGAGTGCTCTTGTGAATTCATCAAAACCACTAGGGCCAAATCGGTGCAAAAGGAGTTGGCAAAAATCTGTCCATTGGGGCTCTTCATGATCCTTGATGTACCAACATAACCATTGAAGGGATTCACGTTCCAAATGAAATGGTGCAAGTGGGACTTTGGTGACATCAAAAGTGTTATGCATATTAAAGTATTGTTCTGCCTTGTGTATCCATCCACTTGGATCATCACCATTGAAGCGAGGGAATTTAATCTTCGGCCCACAAAATTTTTTGGAAGCAAAGAACGCAGTGCCTGTAGAAGACTCAAGCTGTTGCCGGTTGCTCATGGATGAATACTGAAGATGGAGGTCAAGAAATCTTTGATCCAGATCTTCGAGTTTGGTATTGAGGGTGACAAGTTCTTCTTCTATTTGTCTATTTGCTCCTGTGCGAGTGACAACCATAAGAAAGATTTAAAAAAAAAAAAAATCAGAAATGGGTGGAAAAACAAAAACATATAGGGTTTTAGAAAAGGAAAATTTTGATTTGGGAAAAATGCGAGTGGGTAATTAGGTTGTGGGCACTTTCTGAGGGACAAGGAAACAAAAAATGTGAATTTCAGAAGCGGGGTGAAAGAAGGAGATGGAATTTCGGGCTTCGGGAAGTGGACTTGGGATAGGGTCCTGAATGAATGAAATATGTAGAATGGAATGACAGGGGTTACAGTGAATTTTCAAGGGAAACAGAGCTAAATCAAGGAATATATGGTTGAAAAACAGATTTTCTTTTTGTCTTAAAGAAATGATCTGTGGTGGTGCTAGAAAGTTGTGCTTTATCAACTTGAATTGGAGTAATTGATCTATGAAAATTCTGTAATTCTGCATGTTATCAACTGTAAATAGATATGGACCCTAGATATATTCGGCTTCCTAATGATTCAAAGGTAGTCACTCAGCCACCAAGGCTTTCTCAGGCTTGAGTATTGGGGCAGTACCCCTCACTTCACAACGCAGGTAAAACTGCTAACCACTTGGAAAAAAACAACAGCTCTTTGGTTTTCCTCACAGATGGGAATCTAGTCAATCTGGTGGGGGTCATTGCCCTTTTCACTTGGTAGGTCCTCTCAATGGCCAGCTACTTAGGGGTTCTTGTGGTACTCCTCACAATGAGTTTTAGGGCTATGCCCAAGTACTTCCCACAGTTAAGCGGATAGGGTTTATTTCCTGATCCGAATGAAAAATATTGCTACAAGAAGAAGACCTACTGCAATAATCATAGTGCCAGAAAAAATGTGGCAGAAATTCCACCTAATGCTCAAAAACCCGTAATTAGAGCTAGGGTTTTGAGATGAAAACAATTAAAATGAGCATAACCTAATCTATATTGCTCAGAATCGCTATTATATCCCGTTTCTGGAACTGGAATAACCACTTTGCTTCTACCCATGAAATCGGAATAGAAATATGGGCACCCGGTCAAAATATTTTTGCTCTTTAATTTTCGCGGCCGTCACCGAAATTCTGAAAAATTGCTGATTTTAAATCTGCGATATCTCCACTTTTAGAACTCCAAATGAGATGATTTTTTTTTGAAACTGTGTATTTTTGAAAGAGGAATTCCGATATGCAACTTCTTTTTCTTGAATCTGCACATAAATTTTCAAAAATGGATATGAAATTCACCGCCCAATTTTGCCCTTTTTTTTTTCAAAAAAAAAATTCCCGCTTGTGCCAAGGAAAGTGCTCTGATATTAGATGTGGAGAACCTCCTTCAATAAACAATCAAAATGCATGATATAACAAAAGTATTGGAGCATAAAATATATTCTATTGATTGCAGGACACTTCGAGGGGGAAACCTCCTTTGAGCAAGCTCAATACAAAATAACTCTTCGATCCTTTCATTAGCCTCAACACATACTTATATACTAAGTCTAATCTAAACAACTATTACCCCCCATGAATGTGGGATAATGCAACATAATAACTAGACAACTTAACAACTATTACTTACCCCCCATGAATGTGGGATAATGCAACATAATAACTAGACAACTTAACAACTATTACTTACTCCCCATGAATGTGGGATAATACAACATACTGATGGGATGGCTTACAAAGAATATGCGTCCAATAAAATATACTAACAAAATAAAGAGGAGGGTTGACATGGGTTCTTAACAAAAACACATAACAGAGACCACTCAAGTGGAAATGTTCAAAACTTTTATGGAGAGTAATGTTGATGCGAATATTTCCCTTAGTACATGTGTGAAGCTTAAACCATGGTTTGTCAGGCCCATCGTTGTTCGTGACACATGTTGTTGTCGATACCATGTAGAATTCGAATTATATTATGACACATTTCTAGATTTTGGCATGCAGTGTTGGCCAACTAACTCCCCTCCTGCGATTTTTCGTGAATTTGTATCTAAAATACTATGTGCACGAGAGAATGATCAAGTATTCTATAAGAAACAATGCGTCGGGGGTAAAAAATGTGAGGAATGTTTCGATTTGGCCCTTTTCAAAGCTAACTACCACATTGATGCAAACGATCCTCAAATATCAAATCGCATTGTGAATTGGAAGAGATATGAATATGTTGATTATACTCCTGTTACAGATTCAACATCAACATCAGGAAAGATTAATTTAGTTGAAAGTGATATCTCTTTGACATATTTTATGAATTTGTTCAGGGATCAAATATATAAATATATCAAGCACTCTCACTCAGCACGATGGCAGGACTTATAGTTCAAGCAATCATGAGATGTATTTGGAAAGGGAACAATATTATCCATTGTCAATTTTGCTGAAAATTACACTTTCGCTCCACAAAAGGAGATACAGAGTGAGTATTATCATTCATATCAGGTATCTATACTTGTTCATATTATGTATAGACATGCATAGTTTGATGTCGATGGTTTTGACAGCAATGAAAATAATCGTGAAGTGATTAAGGAGTATCATGATCCAGAAGGCTATTGGTGGCCACCCACCTATTCCACTTGGACCCCCACCATTGTTTCTTTCAGTTTTCCAGTTTCCTTAATTGTAGCACAATTTACTATTTTTGGCAGTTTTTGGGTCTTAAACTTTCGGAGCCGTTTTGAGGCTCTAAACGATGTTTTTTCGGCATCGAATGGTCGGGAAAAATGAGTCCGTTTCAAACTAGATATTTGATATTTATAGATGTAGTCATTGAAGATATCTTTCTAACGATGTATCATGCGTGTCAAATAGAGGTAGTATGCCAAAGTTACGACCCTAGGAAATTGATGTACCAAGTTACCCAACGGGGCCCACATTTTGGTGTTTCACCTCCTAGGGTTAGGTTTTTGGATGTGGAGGATTTCCTTTGTTTCTGAATAATATACAGGCCTTCGAGCCTCATTGTAACACAGAGTTCAGAGGCATGCAGCCACCACATCTCTTCTAAGAGATAAGCTACCAGCACTCTAGCTAGTTTATTTCCATTCTATATGTAAACAAGTTTCGGTTATTTGATTAATGAAATGAAGTGTTATTTCTACTGCATATTTGTTTCTATTGTTATTTGTGTATTCTGTTGCGTTCCTGCATAAATCCGGATCATATCATTTCTACACTGAGTGATGATCGTACACATGATACATGTTTTGTCCAGCACTGTTTTGGTATGCTTTATAAAGAATTATCAAGATGAAAGGTCACTTTTAAAGAACATTGAGTGTGGTCAGATGGTTGTGCTGGTCAATTTAAATCAATGCACTCATTCTTATAGTTGGAGGCCTTCATAGAAACACAGATTTTTGACACGCATGGAGATTTTTTGAAACAAGACATGGAAAAGGAGAACACGATGGTGCTGGGGCCTACGTGAAACGTGCACTCAGGATATATCAAATGAATCACTCTACTTCTCACCTTACAAATTCAAATGATGTTGTTAATTGGTGCAAACAAAATTTGAGCCATGAATTCAATGAAAGGATGGGTAATGTGAGAAGGTTTTTCTAGAATATTGCAATGGGTGATGTTGACAGATCAATGCCACATAATTGTACTGCAATCCTGAAAACAAGGGGCTTACACTCCATTAGGAGTAAGAAAATGACAAATATACACGTAATCAAGAAATGAAAGTACTCTTGCTTTTGATTGATGATGTAGAGTCCTTGGATGAGTGTCAAAACCAGACTAACAAATTTGTGAAACCATGGAGACACTAAGAATTGACACCATTTCCCCCATTTAGAAATATCAACAATGTAGAGCACGACAATGAAGTGCTTGTGATTGACAAATATTATGATCGTGTTTCTGATTTGGTTAGTGAAGGTGATGTATTTTCTATCATTGCACTAGTAGATAATCCAAAAAAAGTGCATTATTATTTATTGAGATGCACTAGGTCAAAAATCACGTTGATGCAAGAATTTAAAGACCCGTCAAATTATACGTATGGTGTGGGTTCAATGGTTATAATGGGACATTTCTTTTCAGAAGTAAGGAAATGTAAAGACCATATTCTTTTTTAAGACTACGAGTCAGATGTTATATGTGCTCAATACAGTAATTTGGTCATAGCAGCCCGGCTGTAGTTGAAGGCAGTGAAGAGTAGGAAAAATTCCAAGCATCGACAATGAAAATTGTCGATAGAAGATCATAATGCCATTCTTGATAATATTCCACTGGCACATTTCATATGAATAAAAAACACATCAAGGTTGACGAATTTTTGTTCTTTGATTCTAGGGTGGGTGGGTGGCAGGGTCCAAATGAGCTTCCACCTTCACGTGGTTTGCCTCATCAGTAGAGAATATATATATAATTCTCGAAACTAAGAGAATATATTTCTAACAATATTAATTTAAATATATATTATAGATTTTGATAAAGCTAGATTCATATATATGTTCTTGATGTTGCTGATGTTTTAATGGCTTTAAATATAAATATTGAGTTTGAACATTACAGAACAACATTTCTATTTCTAACTTGTTACATATGTTTAAAACATAAGAAGGCACAATCTCATGATTTTGTATTACTAATTTAAAGATAACTAATGAAGATATAATTCAACCTCAAGTTATCTCAAAGTTGAATTGAAATTCAACTACCACTAAACTAAAATGTGAATGTCTATATAGTTGCTTTCAATTACAAAATTTATTTAGGTATAAAACATTTAATTCTTTATTAAATATTTATTTTAATTTAAGAAATCAATTATATTATATCCAACATTTTCCTATGTTTTTATTTATAATTAATTTATTAAATTTTGGGTTGCTACACTTAGAAACATTTTTCTCATTCTTATTGAACATATGGAGGAAAACACTTAAAGAAAAGGAGTATAATATATTGAAACATTATTTTCAACTTTATGTGAAGACAACCTTTTGTAATGTAGAAACAGAGGGAATTTACATGTAATGAAAATAAGTTGGATTGAGAACAAAATGAAAGAACATTAACGATTACACCTCCATTGCATCTGGTGTCATTTTCATTAATACTTTTTTTCTACAAATAGAATTGTTACATACAATGATATCAATTTTAGCAACCTCCCTCTTAGACCTTCCTAAAAATTACTTAAGTTTTGTGTGCTCAAAGTGCTAATATATTCAATAGAAAAATCAATTACCATAACCTTACTTTACGAGCATTAAAACCAATAGTCTATTTATATTTTCAATAGTTCTTGATTATAAGTTTTGTGTGCTCAAAGTGCTGATATATTCAATAAAAAAATCCATTATCGTAACCTTATTTTATGAGCATTAAAACCAATAGTCTATTTTTCCTTTCAATAGTTCGTTATTATAGATGATCAACTCATAGTATTGATGGGGCCTATTCTTCCACCATGCTAGATATAAATTATAATGAACTACAATTCCTTATTTGAAAATATCATTTCCCTTTCTTTGTATTTATCATGTCTAAAGGGTTTCCATGACATTTAAATTATTAGTTCCTTTTGAAAAGTGTGTTCTATTGTAGGAATGGAACTAACTATTGGCTCTAAAAATAAACCATAGTTTAGCTAGTAAAACAATAATAACTTGTCGACAATGGCATTTTCAATATTTAAATGGGGATAAGGTCTCACCCAAAAATGATAAGAATTACAAAAAAATTTTACTTATACAGCTCATGAAAATAGATAATAATCATAAACCATGCACACCGTTAAGATTAAATCACAAACAAGATTCACTCATAGTCATAAGATAGTCATAAGATAGGTTCATGCAATCTCCTTATATTATGTGCACTAGAGAAGATATTCAAACCGTAACTCTAATCTGTTTCATCATGCTCATACATGCCAACCATAAACTCATCTTACATTCCTATATATGAGTTTCAAAAATACAATAAAGTAGTTTTGAATAATCACAACTATTTATAATATGGACACATGACTTAGCATGATACATTTTGATGCATTGATTATCTTGGTATGTTGGTATTTTTGGTGCACTGAAAAAATAAATCATGCACATATTGGTATGTTGGTATTTTTGGTTTGCTATAAAAATAACTCATGCACATATTGGTATGTTGGTATTTTTGGTTTGCTATAAAAATAACTCATGCACATACTCAAAACTTTGAAAATAGGGTGATGAAAAACAAGAACATTATGTTGCATGAATAGTGATGGTGATAAAATACAATAATTTTAGCTTCACAATTGTGTCAAGGATGATCTTATCCCCATTATTTATGTCATGAAGATTCTAAAACAATTTCACTAACTTGGCATTAGTTTCATACTCATCTATTCATATATGAAAGTGCACCACACAACCTTTTCATTCAATGAAACATGAGCATGAAGATGGCAAAACACCTTTCACCTTATCCCTCATAGTATATGAAGGTCTATCTTCATATGGAAGCTTAAAAAATTAACCCAACAACAAAGTTCATCATCTACATCTAATTGAATCATAAATATTTTATGCTTACATAATAAGAACACACTCATTGACATTAAATGCTTGTAACATTTACCTTGTTTTATTATTTGTATCCCTTGAAAATGAGTTTTGATCATAGCATTTACACTTCTGTATTATCTTAAATTTTATTTGCAATCATGTTCTCAAATAAAACAAGGTGCGGTTCAAAATTCTACATGAATTATGTGTGAAAACCATACCAAAAAAATACATCTAAAATCATCATGATACAAATAAAAACATTTTAATTACGATCATTTATCATTTTTATATTTAAAAAGGGTCAAATTTACAAATACAGATTACCATTCAAGTGTAACTGTTCATGATTCAACAAATGAATAATTACATATATGATCCAGTGTAGTCGTCATTTTGGATACTGCAGTGCAACCCTCATTTTGGATAATAACCATAGTAAATATGATCATAAGTTGTTGTACATGGTGCCAAAAAACCTGGATAATACGCTGCATAAAGATGATCATTAGTATTACATGGCATCGATAAGTTGCTAAACACTAAGATGGTTAAACAATGTCAACAAAATAAACACTACATACATAACAAGAGGACTCTAAACCCAAAATTCGGCAAACCTAAACTATTGCAACGTCTAAAAGGAATAAAAACAACTTCAAAAGAGAAAATAAATAGAAATAAAACTCAAAAAAGTTCAGTTTGATCATCTCAATCATTGTTTTTTGTTGAAATAATCAACAATCAGCAATAAGTCAAAAATAAAAAACACACAGGCAGAATGTCAATAGTAGCAAAGGATGGCAGTCAGCTCTGGAAGCTCAACTTTGTAGGTATGAATGTAAGCCTATGGGCGTGAAAAAGGGGGGACCAGGCCAAACAAAGAATATGATGCCATAGGAGAAGTTAGTCAAGGTTATTTTGTTGTATTTATAGTTTTATTATTGACTGAGAAAGGGAAGGTTCATCAATTGTTGTGTGCTTTTCTCTTATACAGTCTGTGTGTAATGTATTTGATGTTTTTGGAATCGTCCCACTTGAGCTTCAATATACCTATAGTCTTCGTGACCTTGGCCATATACCTTTGTTTGAAGAGTAGATACGTCTGAAAAAGGCACTAGTTGAATATATCTTCAGAAGGTTGTGATGGCATTTAGAGGACATTTGAGTGGCAGTAACATATCCTACCATCATATACCATTACCTAGGGATATATCATAGCAGCAATTAGAATAGGTTGTTCTTAAATATTATAAACCAACAGTAGTCAGGGAACAAACTTTGAAGAACAGTGATAAAGTCTCACACCAACAGATCTGTAGGTAATAATACTTGAAGCAATTTGAACAATGATAGCCACCACCAGAGAAGGTGAACAGGACATTCTTAATGGAAATTCAAATACTAATTGACAAAAGATAAAAAGTTTGAACTTGAAATTCTAATTAAACAACATAATTATCCATGCAACTTGCAACTTATTTAAGAAACAAAAGGGCCTGCTATAATTCCTACAAGGTTCGAACTTTTTCCTGAAAGCAAGAATATTACTCTCTTTGAAGGAATGGGTAACAGCTCTGGAAACATCAACTCAAGGAAATGTGTTATCATAAAGTGATTAGCCTATGTAGAGACTTGAATTATAGCAAAAGGGCGAGCTATAATTCCTACAATGTTCTAACTTTTTCCTGAAAGCAAGAATATCACTCTCCTTGAAGGCATGGATGACAGCTCTGGAAACTTTGACTCATAAGAAATGTGTTACCATAGAGTGGTTATCCTATTCTTAGAGACTAAGGGGTGATTTTCAACTCTCACAATAGTTAGGATCATTTGGGAGTCTTCTAAAGTCAAGTTGATGAAAACCAACAAGGAATACATGCATAGCATTGTCACACAGATTTTCAAATATTGACTAAGCAGGGTAATAACAGTGTATTGAAAATTACCAAGTACGCAAGTGTGTTGCAGTAATATAAGACATAATGACATTGAGAAACTTAAGTTTCAAGGGCTATAACAGTACTGAGTAAAACAGATTAGTGAACAAGCATACATGAAAAATGGAAAATGCATGTAGTGGTATGAGAAAATGGCAAATGCTGGTCACAATGCTGAGATGCTCACAACATTGCTCACAGGACTAAGATGCCTCAAGGTAAATAGAAGCTCTCCAATGACCAACAAACCGAGGTCTGAAATTTGAGTACCAAGATGCCTCTCTCCAATAAATTCACAATGCTCTCTAAATTCTCACAAACTCTCCAATATTAAATGCAAATACCATAGTGGAGTGTATTCTACACGAGGGGGTGTAGAAATTAGTGTTTGATAGGTGTTTCTAGGTTTGGGAGCCACACTAATTAGTTGGGGGCCAAAACAACACAGAAAATAGTGAGTTTTTCCACTTCTTTTGGGGACCATGAGTCTAGGGATATTTTTGTGGAAATTTCATGCACTCAAACCATTAATGAAAAACTGAAATTTCACCTTCTTCTAAGAAGGTTTCTCGAATATTAGCGCTAGAATTTTTAGCCTTTACGACTACTGTAAATTAGTGCATAAAACAACAGATGAAAGATCACAATAATTCACTCCTAACTGACGCAAAATTCACAACAATTCAGGGAAAAATATACCCAACCAAGACAAAAGTTTTCAACTGTTCTAGGGAAACTTTATAAAATTGGAGGCACACAAATCTATGAATCAAGACAAAACTCACAATAGATCTCACAAAACAATTTTACTAAGAAAATTATATGAAACAGTGTAATAAGGAGTTGTAGTTGTATAATTTATTTCATTAATCAAAAGTTATCTAGATAATTGTTACAATGCAATACAATGGCATTAATAGCCTGGAAATTTGAATCCATGAGAGGTAATTTGGGTTGATGTTTCCAGAGCTGTTACCCATTCCTTCAAAGAGAGTGATATTCTTGCTTTCAGGAAAAAGTTTGCATAATTGATAAAACACAGTTGTGTAGAATCTTCTTGGAAGATTATAGTTCACACAGCTGGGTAGAATCTCTATAAGGGGTTCCAGCTCATATGAAGTTGGATAGAAACGGTATAGGTTCCAATTTCTGCAGAAGTCTATCGAATTCTTAATGGAATATTATAAAGGACCTGTCAAATGTGTGACTATGTGATAAGGGTTGAGTGCTCCTGTACAAATCTATCTCCCAGAATGGAAGAACGAGATAGGGAAGGTGAAGTTCCTATGAACTTCATGAGATGAGATAAATTTATGCATTATTGTAGTAGATCCATGAATCTAGAGGCATCGGAGACTGAATGTGTAAATATGGTAGAGATGAAGGAAATGGATTGTACATAGTCAATTACAGGGTGTCTGTGTCTTTGAAGTTCAAATGAATGATAGTTTTGCTTTATCCAAGGTGATCAAAAACAATATTTGAATTAGATATCGGTTTGAAAACAATATTTGAATTAGAATCCTATAGTGGAAAACCTATCATAGAAATTAAGAAGGCTATATCAGATGAGAAGTTGTTGCACTCCTTGAGAGGGCCAATTCTATCATAGTTGAAAAATATGTTGCTCTCACTTATCCGAGAGAGCAATTATCCATTCACAAGAGGACAACAATAGATGACTCATTTATTGTTTCTAAACAACATATTGATATGGAATTATCTTGTACTAATTCAAAAAGGGGTGAAAGGGTTGATGACAAGCAAAAGATTGCTGAGAATAGTGATCGACTACACAGACAACAATGTTATGTCCAATGCCTAGTGGGTGATTTGTTCATGGTCCCAACCAGATCTACAGTGCATGAGCATGTCAATTGAGAACTTCACTGAGGGAACTAATCAGATTTGCAATCCCACATGGGTTGAAATTACTGGGTTGCCCCTGGAATTATGGTCCTTTATGGATCATATTTCCAAGCCCACTTATATTTTATTTGCCACAAGCATGAGTGTTTCTTTAATCCCGATCCTTATAAGAGAATATGTTTGAAAATGTCCAACGACCAAGTAACAGGTTTACATGTGTGGATAACAAGAATTCTAGACAGGCAGTGTGTCTGCATAATACTTGATTCATATGTGAGACTCCAAAAGACAAATTCAAGACTCTCCCTTGATGTTTGGCTTTAAATCTCCCCAACATCAACACCCCCAAGCCCCACAAGCTCACTCATTTCTTTTGCTTCCCAGCCTAACCTTGAAGTTAAAGTCTCAAACTCAAAATACTTGGGCAATCGAGCCCCCTTCTCCTTCTCAACAACCCAATGGTATGCCACAGGTCTATCGACAGAAATCTAAGGAAAATGGCCACTCCTCTTTAGGAGTCCCATCTTAAGGATACAATAGAAGGGCATAGTCTACTACACCTTTTTGGAATTCTAAGGGGCTCTCTATCTCCAAGGAATGGAAATATTAATATTGTTGAAGGGAATAGTGTTGATCAACTACAATTATTATGGTAAGAAACTCCACCTTCAAATGTACTTTATATTAAAGGTTTGAACGAGACTGTTCATTCAGTTAGTAAGAATGGTTAATTGTTTTTCTTCAATATTAGAGGGAAAATATGTTTGCACAACCTACGTAAGCTGGTAAGAAACACAATAATTTCATTAATGTAGAACATCCAATAGAAAAGGTGTTTCATAGCTTGTGCATAGTGAATAATATAGCACCATAAAGACACTCTCTTTGCTTGATGACAAGTATTTGTTCCCCTTTTTGTTAATGAAAAATGGGTGTTTAAATTTTAAAGAGGAAATCTGATAACCACAATCATGCAAAATAGTACACCTGAAGAATATTGGTGTGGGAAAACCTAAGGTGAATCATCTCAAATGTTTAGGTTTCGTTGCATATACTTTGATTCTAAAAGACCAATGGAGTAAACTGGATGCAAAATTTTATCCCAATATGCAAAACAATACACTTCAAGAAGCTTGATGTGGGAAATCTGATCACCACAATCATGCAAAACAGTGCACTTGAAGAAGGTTGGTGTGGGAAAACCCAAGGTGAATCATCTCAGACTTTTTGCTTTTGTTGCATATACTTTGACTCTAAAAATAACAATGGAGTAAACTGGATGCAAAATTTTATCCCGGAATTCAAAACAGTACACTTGAAGAAGCTTGGTGTATGAAAATACAAGGTGAAACATCTTTGAATTTTTGGTTTTGTTGCATATACTTTGATTCTAAAAGAACAGTGGAGTAAACTTGATGCAAAATTTTATCCCTGTAGGGTAGCTTGAGTGGTTGAGCACTTTGAGCTTCGGAAGGGATCAAGGTTAATTCCATAGGCTAGCTACCTCTATTTCATTCCTTGCTCAATGTCGCTACCAAGTTAGGTGCCATAATCTGCACCAACACGTTTACATCGGGTACCATCTATGAAATGCAGGGAAACCCACGTGGTTTTACTTAGAAAAAAAATTGGATGCAAAACTTGGGCATTTGACTAGTTCCCCTGTGTGCTTTTTGATTTTGCTACTGTGGTAGAGATTATTCAAAACATCATTACTTGCAAAGGTCTAAGAGAATTTTCCATCCAGTCCCATGACCAAAACAACAAGAAATTGAACACAATAAAAATTAGTATTATCCAAAATTTCAAGCAAACTGCCATGAATGCACCAGATAAAACTTGAATCCATGCCCTTTTAGGTTTCAAGGATTGGCCAAAATAGACAAGAAAGAAATTATGATTGAAGTCTCAACCTTGTAAAATGTTGCATAACATAACCATGACATTAAAACCAATGGTTAAAGGTTTTAATATGGATTTAACTTTACATGAGCAATAACACAGGAATAAAGCAAAGACATGATAAAAAAATTTCATATTCAAATAAATCAATTTTGAAAAGAATAAAGCCCTTTAACAAAAATAGAAAATATATGAGAACAAAGATAGAATCTGTAGCTCAAAATTTATGTTTGCCTCCAATTTCAAAACAATTTCCACTACGTGAAATTATAGAAATTATAGATAGAACTCTTACCTCACAAATTTTGCAATTGTCTATGAAAAATATATCAGAAATATATCTTTGTTGTGGCTTGGGACAGTGCAAGTCCTGGATTATTAGTGATTAGTTTACCAACCAAAATAATAATTTTCAATATTCATATAGAAAAAAATAAAATATTTAATAAGATAAATCATTAAACAAAGTCCTAGATTAAAATAGATTTGTTCACTAACCCAAAAAAAAATTACAAATTTTCATCTCTTTCAACTTAACGCTCTGCTGGTCACTGCATTAGTTTCAACGCTTTGCTGGTCACTATGTTAAGGTTGGTCATTGAGATTTAATACCATATTTCATGTACAAGAATGAATAAATAAAGTGTAGGAGATCCAACATTAAGGAATCACAACCATTATTTGAATCTTCCTTATACTCAGATAATTTTGAGTTTGATCTTGTCACCGAAGGGACAAGTCAAATAGAGTAAACCATATACGTACCTTATAATCTTAGTCAACAGAAATAGAGGTTTCAATAAAAAGCACAGGCTTTAGTAATTCAATCATGTCCAAAATAGTCATGCTAACGACACACAGTCACTTAGCATAAGAGACATCGGTGATACTAATACCCTCTGACAGTCATGTTGAGTAACTCACAATCCACACTTGAAGAGTAACCTCATGGTCACTCCAGGGATAGAACCTAGCACATAGGAAAAACCCATAAGAACTAGCGTTGAGAAAATCGTGAGGTAAGCGACTTAGAAAAATGCAGAGAATCACACTGAGAAAAATTGTGAGGTAAGCGGCTGAGAAAGACGTAGAGACTCACTTTACAAGATGAGACGTAAATAAATAAAATGCAGATATCAAGCTCAACCCATGAAGAAAGAATAAATCATAGAGGTAAAACTCAGAACGTGAATGAACAAATCGCAGATCGTTAATGAACAATTCACAGAGGTAAAACTCAGCTCGTGAAATGAACAAGACGCAGAGGTAAAATCGTGGAGTGAAATCATAGAGGAAAACCCAAGAGACAAACCCACATGCAAGAGGAGAAAATCAGATCACAGAGGAGATAACCCCTGCTGGAGAAACCAATGATAGAAGAGATCCCAGTGAGATAACAGGCTGAGAAAATGGTGAGATAACCCTAGGACCAAGTAAGAATAGGACCATGAGTCAACAACCACAAGAGAAAAGTGAACCGTAAAGGTGGACAAACATTCAATTAGGACCAACAAGACCAAAGACTTTTTTCTCTCTCAAGGTACATAGTTTAATATATACTTTTGTCATCACTGTATAAGGGGAGCATCCAAATGGATGGTACGATCCTTTTGTCCTCAACCAACTCTTACAAGATAGATCATCCATACATGTCTACAGAGGAAACATAAAGAGCCCAGTTCAATATATCCAAGGAAGTGCTCGAGGAAGTGTCATAATATCAATATTCTAAGAGGAAAAACAGTTTCATCCTCAAGCCATCCAATATGATGCTAAGAGACGCAATCATCCATACTTGAAAATAAAGAAACCAAAAGGTGTAAGAGTAGGAGGTACAAGCTCTGCTCTAGAAGATATGTAGCTTGTCTTCCCCAATAGCTATTTCCTCATAATTTTTAGTGAAGGAAATTAGGCCCACAGCCATGGGGAGAACTTCCTTGGATATACTATCTACCCTCTTATTGTGTTCTCTAAAGACACGATGAAAGTCTAAAGTGTGAAAGAAGGCCTTCAACTCCATAATGTTGTCACACCAACCATCCAGATGGAGGGAAGAGAGAGTTGCCTTATCCTTTAAGCCCAAAAACTATGCTAACAACCAACTGCCATAAAATAGTGCCTACCAGCTCAAAGTGTCCATGCATGTGGGATCAAAACATTATCCAATGCTAGCACCTGAGTGAAGAATACTACGAGTGAAACCCCCATAAGCAAGCAACACTGGGAATAGGTCAAATCACCAACTAGCTACATGAATATGTGTTCCCAAGGTGCCAAGTGTGAAGGAAAAGAAAACATTGAACTGCTAGCTGCTCAATACAATGAAAAGTACATACAATGAATGTGGAGCACTACTGATTTGCAACTAGAGCAAGTCAAACTAAACCTTTAGACCGAAACACCAATGGATCTTGGTTTTATGTAAGCTGAAAAGTCAAAATGAAAGTCAATATATATATATATATATATACAAGTTTGGGGAAAAAATATACCAAAAGTAATTAAATATTAACAAAAAGAAATATCCATACCTGCGTCACCGGTGGAAATTGTGAAACTACAATTTCCTCAACATCTATATTTGTGCCAGTAGCCTCTGTTTCTTCCGGGTCAAACAAATTCGTATCATCAACGTCATCATCATTCATGAATTTGGTATACTGCATAAATTTCATATATTAAAAACATTAGATTTCATATAATAATTTCATATATTATAACATACTTACATACCATGCCCCTGTTTTCATTTTTTCGAGCAACGGCTCACTTATAATTGTCTCTATAGTATGCTGCATACTACTCAAGCTCTAATCGACTCATGCTTTTCAAACAATCATCAGAATAACCATCAAATGGGCATGCATCCATACTGGATGCAGATGAAATACTATGTAGGCTGATTTCCACCCCTACCAATGCAGCCCCAACACGGTCTCGTATCTCTTCCCTCACCCCTCTTGCTATTTAGGATATTGTTTCCAACTCCTCTAGTAAAGATACGACTCTAGGATGTGGTTATAATAACCGAGGCATCAAACACCTATAATGAACATCTCATCGTGCATAAGGTCAATCATATGCACGACCTTTTCCATCATCATAGAAACTGGATCCCGTATTTGTATAGTTGGGGTCCATGTTAAACCGGAACTCTGCAATCAACATATTAACAAAATACTAAGGAACCTTGTCATTATTTGGGAACTTCCCATATGCACACAGGAACCTCGAATAAATATGTGGTGCAATCAGTGGATCATTGAATCTTGCGATCTTTAGACGTTTTTTGTCTTTAGGTTACAAGTCAAAACATGAAAATACCATTTCTTTTGTGACAACGTTCTTTACTTCTTCAAACCTGTGGCGTCCCATCACTGAAAATCGCCTCCTACGTATCATATCATGAAAAATATGGGTTGATGGTCCAACCCCAAGATATGTCTCGATCAAACTATTTAGATTGTGCAAAACAATCTGGAGATATTGTTGAGTACCAAAAGAGAGATTTGAAGAGTCAAGTTCTGCCTTCAATCTCGAGGAATGCTCCTTCATCTCTTCCACAGTCAGCATAGCGATGTTTTCTTCCCAAGGACTCTCCTCAGGATCATCTCTAGGATGACTATAGAGAGGATCATATCTTTCATTTTGAGCATATTGATGCACCCGATGACGTCTCCTTGTCTCAGGAGGTGGATTAGGATCAGGAGCAGCAAACCATGTAAGAAGTAAAATGCGCGTGCAAGTATTAAAATCTATATATATAATTTTTCAATCAAATTATACACATTTAAATAAAATGTGTTCATTAGAAATACCTGATGCATCATCTTGTGCCCCATTGTTATTGTTAGAATGTCTAGAATCCCATGTACAAAACAAAAAATTGGCAATCACATGTAAGTTAACAAGAAAAATCATCAAACAATATTTATAGTCAGAATGTACATGTAAACAACCTCTATGTGGCGATGGCGTATTTGAGGAATAAGACACTAAGTGTGTCCTATGTCTTTATCCATCGACCCTTGTAGACCCCTCAGACATACGTCTGTCATGCTCAGACCCACCACTTATGCATGTAACAAGATCTTAGAAAGGCCAGGTAAAATAATATTTATGTTTATATAGACTTCAGCATGAAATTAATAACATTTGAATTTACTTGACGATGACCTCAGGTACTGTGGTTGCATAGTAGCCAAAATTGCTTCATGCTGAAGTTGTAAAGCTATGCATGATAACAATTTTCCACATATTAAAAAACATGCCAAACAAGAATTCCAGTCAGAATGTATGAAAACAATATCTACCTGGCAATGGCATCCTATGTGTTTGTCCACCAACCCCTATAGACCCCTCATACAGATGTCTGTCATGCTGAGAGCCACCACCTAGGCACAACAAGATCTTAGATTTAGATGTGTAAAAGAAGATTTATTTTTATATATACTTGAATATGAATTGAATAATAATTAAATTTACCTGACGATGACCTTTGGGTTTGTCGCTGCATAGTAGCCAATCTTCCTTCACCCGGAAGGTGTGAAGTTGTGCATGATAAGAATTTTCCACAGATTAAAAAACATGCCAGACAAGAATCCTAGTGAAAATGTACATGTACAAAATTTCTCTACTTGGCAATGGAATATCTGAAGAATAAGACAGTAAATGTGTCCTCTGTGTTTTTCCACCGGCCCTTGTAGACCCCTCAAATAGACGTTTGTCATGTTGAGAGCCACCACCTAGGCACAACAACATATTAGATTTAGATGTGTAAAAGAAGATTTATTTTTATATCTACTTGACTATGAATTGAATAACAATGAAATTTACCTGACGATGACCTCTGGGTCTATCACTGCATAGTAGCCAAGCTTGCTTCACCCTGAAGCTGTGAAGTTGTGCATGATAAGAATTTTCCACAGATTAAAAAACATGTCAAATTTAAATTTACCAAATTTAACATTGTGCACCTATGCATGATGATAAATTCTCACATTAAAAGCATGTCAAAACATGTCAAAGAAGATAAATATATTTCAGATTAACAATCAAAAAGGTAAAATATGATCCCTTAAAGGTTGTGGCTCAAGTATTCCAAAATCCGGAACACCCCTAGTTAGAAAGAACGACATTCTCTCAACCTTCACCCCCCTATCCCTTATCTCTCATCAATTTGGTCAAATAATTCAAGGCATGCCTCCTCCATCTCAAGCCTCATCTAGCAACTAATAAGTACTAGACAATTTTCCCCTTGGTTTAGAATATGGGACCTTATTTCTTACAACCAGTACAGGGAAAAGTAAACAACTGCACAACAAATATAGGAAATCTAGAAGATATTTTGGTTTACATGGTTCATGAGGAGGAAGAAGAACCACTATAAGAAGAACAAATAATTGATTGAATAGGAATTTTTGAATACAATGATTCCTCGAGTGAAATATTTAATGGGGCTGCAAGATACACATCTAATGGTAGACCTCGCCAAATGAACACCATGAAACAAAATTCAGTCCCCAAAGATGGTTATGCATCCCAAAATAGAGTGAAACACATCACGTGGTCTTCATTTGGAAACCCTATAAAATTATGTTGTTGATTAAGAAACACATCTTGCTTGGGATAAGAGAGGCTTACTTGGACATCTCTTTTCCTTCTTTGCAAAAATGAGCACAAAACCAGACTATGAAATCATTGGACATTTTGTTAGATACATGCCCCTATTCTTCAAAATTATAGGACAAAAGTGGTGTCTGAAAAAAGTTGTTACCCTCCCCACCAGAGTTCAAATCCCACTTTTTGACGTGTTTTCTCTTAGTGAGTTGAATTTTGATTAGCTATACATAATCTATTCATGTGTTTTTAACATGGCCTTATGCCCTGAACAATCTAGGGTTTACCCTAGGTACCATCCTTGGAGTGAGAGGAACCGCCCAGGAGGTTCCCTCCCAAATATGTTACTTGGAAAAGAAAACTTACAAACATTTAAGGGACAAATTACCTAATATCACAAAAAATACCTAAATTCCTTTAAATATTAAATTAGATAAATTGGCCAGGTACCAAAAACATGAGCTTCGAGAGTATTTATTTCTACTCATCTTGCCACTATGGCCTACACCCAAGATTACTATTTTATGCTTGAGTTTCAAGAGTATTTTTTTCTACTAGTCTTGTCACTATCTTTGAAATGTTCCTAAAAGTGACATGCATGCAAACCTTAAAAATGGCATGCATGCAAACCCTAAAAGTGACATGCATGCAAACCATAAAGTGACATGCATACCCTAAAAGTTACATGCATGCAAAACCTAAAAGTGGCATGCCTGCAAACCCTAAAACTGACATGTGAACCCTAAAAGATATATAAGAAGGTTAGTTGAACCAAAAGGGTATCATTGTTATTATTCATCTTTTGGAAACACATTTTGGGAGCTCGGTGAGCTACTTATGGTTTAGGGAAGATTTCCTTGACCTAATTGGATTCGGTAAAGAAATCTATACAACCTAACCGATTGCTAGGGTGAATAATCCAGATTCACCCTTGTGTACTTCATTGATTGAATAGGAAATTTTTCATACAATGATTCCTCGAGTGACATGTTTAATGGGGCAGCAAGATACAAATCTAATGGTAGACCTTACCAAATGAACATCATGACAAAAAATTGAATCCCCAAGGATGGTTATGCATCCCAAACTAGAGTGAAACACATCACATGGTCTTCATTTGGAAGCCCTATAAAATTATGTTGTTGATTAAGAAACACATCTTACTTGGGATAAGAGAGGCTTTCTTGGACATCTCTTTTCCTTGTTTGCAAAAATGAGCACAAAACCAGACTATGAAATCATTGGACTTTTTGTTAGATACATGCCCCTATTCTTCAAAATTTTAGGACAAAAGTGGTGTCCAAAAAAGTTGTTACCCTCCCCACCGGAGTTCAAATATCACTTTCTTACATGTTTCCCCTTAGTGAGTTGAATGTTGATTAGCTATACATAATCTATTCATGAGTTGTTAACATGGCCTTGTGCCCTGAATAATCTAGGGTTTACCCTAGGTACCATCCTTGGAATGAGAGGAACTGCCCAGGAGGTTCCCTCCCAATTATGTTACCTGGAGAAGAAAAATGACAAACATTTAGGGGACAAATTGCCTAATATCACAAAAAATACCTAAATTCATTTAAATATTAAATTAGATAAATTGGTTAGCTACCAAAAACATGATTTCAAGAGTATTTATTTCTACTCATCTTGCCACTGTGGCTTACACCCAAGATTACTATTTTCTACTTGAGTTTCAAGAGTATTTTTTTCTACTTGTCTTTCCACTATCTTTGAAATGTTCCTAAAAGTGACATGGATGCAAACCCTAAAAGTGACATGCCTGCAAACCCTAAAATTGACATGTGAACCCTAAAAGATATATAAGAAGGTTAGTTGAACCAAAAAGGTATCATTGTTATTATTCATCTTTTGGAAACACGTTTTGGGAGCTCGGTGAGCTAGTTAGGGTTTAGGGAAGATTGCCTTGACCTAATTGGATTCGGTGGTGAAATCTATACAACCTAGCCAATTGCTAGGGTGAATCATCCAGATTCACCATTGTGTACTTCATTGATTGAATAGGAATTTTTGAATACAATGATTCCTAGAGTGACATATTTAATGGGGCAGCAAGATACACATCTAATGGTAGACCTTGTCAAATGAACATCATGACACATAATTCACTCCCCAAGTATGGTTATGCATCCCAAAATAGAGTGAAACACATCATGTGGTCTTCATTTGGCAACCCTATAAAATTATGTTGTTGATTGAGAAACACATCTTAATTGGGATAAGAGAGGCTTTCTTGGACATCTCTTTTACTTCTTTGCAAAAATGAGCACAAAACCAGACTATGAAATCATTGGAAATTTTGTTAGATACATTCCCTTATTCTTCAAAATTATAGGACAAAAGTGGTGTTCGAAAAAGTTGTTACCCTCCCCATCGGAGTTCAAATCCCACTTTCTAACATGTTTCCTCTTAGTGAGCTGAATGTTGATTAGCTTTACATAATCTATTCATGAGTTGTTAACATGGAATTGTGCCCTGAACAATATAGGGTTTACCTTGGGTACCATCCTTGGAATGAGAGGAACCGCCCAAGTGGTTCCCTCTTAAATATGTTACATGGAAAAGAAAAATTACAAACATTTAGGGGACAAATTACCTAATATCACAAAAACTACCTAAATTCCTTTAAATATTAAATTAGATAAATTGGTTAGCTACCAAAAACATGAGCTTTGAGAGTATTTATTTCTACTCATCTTGCCACTATGGCCTACACCCAAGATTACTATTTTCTACTTGAGTTTCAAGAGTATTTTTTCTACTAGTCTTGCCACTATCTTTGAAATGTTCCTAAAAGTGACATGCATGAAACCTTAAAAATGACATGCATGAAAACCCTAAAAGTGACATGCATGCAAACCCTAAAAGTGGCATGCCCGCAAACCCTAAAACTGACATGCAAACCCTAAAAGCTATATAAGAAGGTTAGTTGAACCAAAGGGGTATCATTGTTATTATTCATCTTTTGGAAACACGTTTTGGGAGATCGGTGAGCTACTTAGGGTTTAGGGTGGATTTTCTTGACCTAATTAGATTCAGTGGCGAAATCTATACAACCTAACTAATTGCTAGGGTGAATCATCCAGATTCACCATTTGTACTTCATTGCATTATAGATTCATTGTGTTTAGGGAATTGTTGGAGATTCCTTAAAGTTAATAGTTGGGCATATTCATTTATTAATCATGGCAGTGATCCTATCATTGTTGAGAAAGGGGGGTATCCACCACGTTTTGGGAAACAATCTTCCTCTATATTGCTACTGCTGAATTGTAAACTGAAATCATGGTTATCTCAATCCATTCCTCCTCAAAGAACAGGGCAACCTTTTACTCTGGGAAAGGGTTCATTCTATTGGAAACAAGTTACCAGTGAGCAGATGATTATCACGAGGGAACTCAACCTATTTAGTAAGCGTGATCTCTACAGGAAGGCGATAACGCAACAAAGGCTCACTTAAATTTCCTTATATAAGAGGGATGGAGTACTAAAGAGACCGTGTTCACATATTTAAGGGTTTCATACAATCAAGAGAGGTGTCATTAGTCTATCTGGATGCCCTTCCTCCAATATGGGCATAGCTCTCAAGTAAACCCACTTCAATCGGGGCCTATTCATCATCTGCGTTTCTACATCAAACTACTGCAACCCTCAGAGATTGACTTTCCATTATCATTTGAGATTTGCATGCACATAAGAAGGAAGAGATCAACACATGGAAGGTGCTCCTAGCTGAGTGTTGTACTCAAAGATTCCATTTCGTTGAAGCATATTCATGAATCTGCCTGTTTATATCAGGTTACTACATGCATCAAGCAATCCACCCTTATCACTATTTGAGATGGCGTGAACCATCAATATGGGAAATTAATTATTTGCATAGTTGGGACATTCTTGGGCATTCGTTATCTTCAGACTTTGGGAATCACCTTGATCACTAAAATCATTTGTACAGTCATCTACAATTCAACTCTGTTAAGGCTTAAAAGACTGCCATCTCAATTATTGTTGTCCAAGGTACTTCTCAGATCAGATCTGATAATTTCCTGAATTTACATTATTTCTACGCTGCTGTTATTTATGGATATATATTGCAATTTTTATGAATATTTGGGTTAAATCCGATATTGGATACAAATAAAGATCATTACTAAGTATAGATATCAACAAGTCTAGTATGATAAGGAATCCTGAATTGTGTTGTGAAAGTTCCTAATAATAAACCCTATTCAAACATTACACCCTCATTTATAAACAAAACAAAGGTTAAGGAATATATTGATCAGAGAAGTGTCAAGAGTCATCAACCAAAACACAAGAACAATCACAATAATCTATACCAGATTCAGTTTGGGATATTACAGTCTTCCACATAGGATTGCTATTTTCAGTCTTATTGAGTAGTTCTAGTAAGCATCTAATATTGGATATGGTTCGAATCAGCCTAAAAAATATGGTGGACATGAAGGGACATACCTAGTCCAGATCAGCCTCTAAAATATGGTGGACTCGAAGGGACATACCTAGTCCGCATTAGCCTCAAAAACTATACTTTGTATTTTTTATAAGAACTTACATAGAATACTGATATAACTAGGGTTCTTATGTTTATATCACTGTAGAATATGCTCATATATTATGGATATTATGTAGCTAATACATTTACTGTAAGTATTATTATTAAGCTTTGTACTCATTACTTAATTTGATGCTTCTTCTTTGGGAGGTCTAGAGAGCTCCCCGAACACATCAGGCTACCAACAAGCAGTTTCGACGCTCCCCTCGTCTATAGCACCCCATTGGGGTCCATCTCCTCCTGGTCGGGTTTGACTCCCTTTAATGTATGAGTTTTTTTAGGGTTTAGTTTATGCTATAAGTCGCTTAGGTAGTTGATGTAATAGTAGCAATGGTAAATATGTAGTTAATGGGGATTCTCGAGGTTATAGGCATTATAGCAAGTCTGTTTTGATAAGGGAAGGACAGCTCTGTATTTTCATTAAGAATTTTGATAGGACTGCTTGTAAAAGGAGGGACTGGAAGACATGGAAAACTTCTGTATATTTTTGGCAAAACAGACCAAGTCTGAATCCGGATTGGGTCAAGGCCACCCTAGTTTTGGGGCTGCTTTAGATGCATATCTGCTTTGTAATTTTGTTTCTGTAAAGTAATTCAAGTTTTATTTACAAAAAAAAAAATTGATGCTTCTTCTTATTACCATTAATTTATGGTGTTCATGTTCTCCTTATTGAAATAACGTCTTTACAGTAGTTCTTACTCATGCTCATGTATGATGTTGTAGATAGAGATAGTTAACCTCAAAGACAAATTCCTAAAATAGGAGTCACCATATTTAGATATGACCTCTCAACATAGTTTTATTGACTTCATAGTTCAATGATCTATGAAGAATTTAAAATACCCACCTAACAAATAATTCTCAAACATGCAGAGCATGTATACCATGGCTAGGCCTTCCACTTTAGTACTGGCACAGTTTCACTTGGATCAAGTCAACGCAATTCTATTGAAGTAAACTTTATGAAATAAGATTGATTCTCTAGGTTGTGCATGGATACCTCTCCAAATGATAATTGAAACATTGGCATGTACATGGAATTCAACCATCCACTTAGGGAAAACTAAAATTTCCATCATTACCATTTTATTTTTTAGGATGTTAAGGATGCTTCACACTCCTTCTAAAAATAAATTCTTTGTTTTTATCTGTTTCATTCTTCAATTACTCCATAGTATTGTTAATAGTAGCATTTCCATTGATGAACTGTCAAGAATACCCAATTTACCCAAGATTTAGTTGCAAGATATGGACATTAGTGGATGGATTAAGTTACTAGTGACAATGATCTTAGCGGGATCAACCAATACACTTTCATGAAGACAACACGTCCTATCATAATTCCAACATGGGTTTACAAGATGCACATTTTCAGGTCTAAGAAAATTCATAGCTACCGACACCTCTAAAAACTCAAGTGAAGAATCAAAATACGATCTTTCAATAGGTTGTGCATCATTTAATCATCTAAGTATACCTTCAAAAACTTATATATATATATATATATATATTCAAAAAATGTTGCAAGAGAAATCTAAGAGAACATTGCAAGGGCACTTGAATGTAATGACATTGTACACATCAGATCCCCATTTAGTTTTGAAGGCCATATTGTTTATCTTCTTTGGTAATACATACTAATTAGAGAGAATTTGAGGTAAAAAATGGGCCTCCTAAGAGATGTACTACAAAAATGTAAGATATATTAAAATATTATGATTTAAGGGTTTTATGGGGTAGGTATATATGACAACTCACCTCCTACACTACTTTTTATGCACAATATAAATAATCATGGTTGGGTTGCTTTTCTAAATTGACTATAAATAAAATTAATAAAATAACTGTACAATGATGTGACTAAGATTCATTGTAAATTCCCAAAAATTTATTGTCCTTTAGCATTTATTTGTCTTGAACTTGTAAATGAAATTAAACAAAAAATATATTTTTAGAAGTTATTTTTTTAATTTATGTTGACTTTTTATATTCAGTACATTCCTCATCAATTTAATTTTAATGTGATTTAATTGATATTTATTTACATGTAAAATTTTAACAATATTATTATAATATTTATTTCATTATTAGAATAAATTAATATCAAAATCATAAATTTTTTTGACATATTCATTTTATTGTAAATAAATGTTATAGTTAAATCTCTTATAGAAAATAATATAAGACTTAATTTATTTTTAAATT
>LPNX010223531.1:85044-98942 GCA_001517045.1 Pseudotsuga menziesii
CCAAATCAGAGGTACCACAATATAATAGGATATATTTACCCCCCTAGTCACATTCTATGGAAGAGCTTCATAGTCACTAGACTTTAAATTATTGGGGGTGGGCCAATGGGATTCAACAACCTATACCTAGGCTTTATATCTTCAACCTAGGATGATGGGATGGATGGAGTGGTGCTATTACCTTGACTCAGGAACACCTATGTATGGGGGGGGGGAGGGAACTATTAACAACCCACTATACCAGTAACCTTTATACAGGAATCCTATGAGCATGGAGGAAGTGAACAAGTTGTTAAAATCTATGGTGAATGACCTAACCAAGGTAAAACAAGGGTCGGTTGCTCACTCCTTTGTAGGAAAGGAAAAAAATAAAACTCTTACGAACCAACCTTAGTTCATAAGACCTCCTCATAAGGCATTAATTGTCCTAAATAAAGGATTCTTCGATGAAATAAAATCAATTCATCTCCTTCTTAGTTGAGCCTGCGTGCACAAACTCAGTCGAAAGTGACTAGTTTTGAGGGGTATAATTTATGGTGAAAGGGGTTAAGGTACCTCTGCTACTAGCTCCGTTTCCTACCAGCTATGCCTGAGACACCGAGCCCGAAACTTTCCCTCTTGACTGAATGATTGCTCGGTCATGGTTTATTTATTTAAGTTAATTACAGGTTTGTTATCAAATGCCCAATCA
Source organism: Pseudotsuga menziesii (assembly GCA_001517045.1). NCBI lineage: Eukaryota > Viridiplantae > Streptophyta > Pinopsida > Pinales > Pinaceae > Pseudotsuga > Pseudotsuga menziesii. Next base: position 85,736 of record LPNX010223531.1, read on the forward strand.
ATTCCTAGCAGGGCCCAAGAGATGGTAAATTCAATATATAAATGGTGGCATAACTAGAAGATAGAGACTCTGAACACGGCCTTATGAGAACTGGTAATTTCAGGAAAGAAATGTAGCATGTATCTTCGGATGCAAAGAATGAAAAAATGCATGTACCATGATAGAAAATTATGACCTAATTGAGCGGAAACCCCTTTGTCTTGGCGTGAACCGGAACGATGATGACGATCGACTGAAACGACACATGAAATGGGTGCTCAAACTCTGTTTGCAAGCCCGAAAAGGCCTTACCAAGAATGAAAAATTGTTACCCTGCCTGACCAAAAAACCTGAAATGGTGCGATGGTGGACTAAGCGAAAGCCAGAAGCCTCTTTCCCTGACCGAAAAACCAGTCAAATGATGACGATGGACTAAGTGAAAGCCCAAATAGCCAATGATCAAGTGTGAAAAACAACAGCTTGGTTTTCAAGGTGAAAGCCTCACAACGAAAAACCAGGAAAATTATGACGATGGCTGGCTAGGCGGGGAGGGGGTTTTAATTTATATAGTTAAACATTTCTTGGACGAGAGTTAAAAAGGAATCTAATCTCTCGGCCGAGAAACATTTCCGAGAGTTTAATGTAAAAATTATGGCAATACTCTCGTACGAGAAAGTTTAAAACTCTCGACTGAAAACGTATCTAACTATGGAATAACTCTTGGACAAGAGAATTTTAACCGTGGTTAATTCCTCGTTCGAGATATATTACAACTTTATGCCGAAAAAATATGTTGACTTTTTTCTTGGGTGAGAAACTAGAAATTATACAAAAAAAATGATTTGTCACGGAATTGTTTCCCAACTTCGTGTTTTCACCCAAAGGAAGGATAAAAATATATAAGGTCTATCATATCACATGCTATGGAAGTGTTGTCCTCTTTCGATACACATTATTGCAATAAAATGGATAGAAAATTAATTCTAAATTTTCTTTATAAAATAACATTGTAAGACATGATAGGAATAACATGAAGTTTTATGATTCCACATGCAACAAAAACTATTTATGATATTAAGGTATTGTATATAAATAATCTATCCCATAAATCTGAATTGATTTGGTTTTATTTTTCTTATTTTAAATTATGAGTATACAAAATTTAGAAAGATGATACACTGAGATTATGATACATTTTTGTTTATTCCTACGCGCATATAAAATTTAGAACTTAGATAAATAAATAAATAAATAAAAGAAGAACATACACTCCTGAAGACCGTGGGACATTTACACATTGAAATATCTTTAAGTTGTCCATATGATTTAACATGACCATATTGAGTTTAGTTGTGCATATACCAAAAAGAGCATGGATTAAGGTAGTGTGACAATATGTAAGTGCAACCAAATGATATTGATTACATAACTAAGTGATATCATCAAAGTGCATTTAAAATAATAATTTGTTTTGTCAACAGGCATTACATTATAATACAAATGTTCTAACATAAGTGGGTAACATTTATGTCATCGCATGTTAACTTTAGAAAAATATAATTACGGGAAAGATATATATATATATATATATATATATATATATATATATATATAATAAAAAAATATTAGATACAGACATAAATAAAATTACTATAAATATAACATCTACATAAAATTAATGTTAGTTTATATATATAATTGAAATTATATTTTTACATATTCATATTTACATAAGTCTTAAGTTTTATTATGTTGAATGAGATTACAATCAATTTAGATCCAGTTAAGTTTTTTTACAATTCTAAGCATTTATCGCTTTTTGTACTTGTAAAATCCTTGGTTGACATGGATTTATGATGATTTATAACACAATTCCAAAACATAGTTCTAACCCATGGTAATGTTAATGTTTATGATATTTATTCAATGCTGATACGTTTGCCTAAAACTACACCATTAACAGAACAATGAAAACTACATAGCTATATGCGGCCTATTTTTAGTACTTCTCCCATCAATCATGAATCTAGTGAGTTTATAACTTATTCTAAAATCACTCTTCCTTTTTTAAAATGATTATTTGAAATCATTGTATCTCATGAATAACTCACATCGTAATTTACAAGTTTATGATTGGGTATCTTGTCATGTATTACTCAACTATTTCTATTGGAATAATAATTCATATGATTATGGATGCTTTCGTAGTGGTTAGATTTTGTATCAAGGCTTTTGGATATTCAACACATATCTAGAAGCATAGTGAATATCCCAAAGAAAAATTTTAAACTTCAACACAATGAATATCCAAAAGCCTTGATACAATAATAGTGCATTCCATTCAATGTTGCATATTGTCTAAATCAAATGTTGATATATGGGTAGTTGGTGTATGGTTTATTGTAAGTTAGAAAGTGCTTATCCCTTGTGTTGGTGCCCTCCAACTAAGCCATTTTTTCCAAATTTATGTTGTATATTAAAGGGTAGGGCCTCATAACCTCAACAACAATTAGCATAGACAACACCAAGTGGGTCAACCTGGCTTTATGGTGCACATGCACACTCAATAGCTTGCATGCACACACCCACACTTGCACATTTACAATTAGGAATAACAATTGTTTCTATGATTGCTAAGCTGGTCTAACTAGAACATGTTGGACATCAAGAAGATAGACACTCACCCTATTAATAGTTACAAAAGCAAACCACCTTAAACAACTAAATATATATTCTTATGATTTAAAAATGCTTATATGTATTAAAATATATGATACAAATATTTAGGCTGAGCATAGATCATAATAATATAGTTAGTCATTAGCTATCTCTCTCACATAGCATTGTACATAATATTTTAGGTATTGATAAAATCATTATTATGTTCTATTTTGTTTTATTTACATTTTACTTATTATTATTTATTATTTTATTTAGGTTTATAAACCCATAACTAAATTAATCTATTTTTTCTTCAAAATTTATTAATACACTCTTTAAACAATATATACTAATAAAATCAATTTAACTAAATAACAAGTACAATGAATTGAACTTACATACAAATGTTACAAATTCAAGTTACACATACAAATTAAAAAAAATTATTTTGTGATAAATAAAAAACACAACTTATACCAAAAGTAAATTCATACATGAAAACATGTTGACACAAAAATTGGACACTAACTTAAATATCAACCCTATCAAAATGTGATATATATATATATATATATACAATAAATTAGATAATAAATCAATTTTTATTAATAAAATAATGTTATATAGTAAAATACAAAAAACATTAAAGGTTTTTTTTTTAGAGGAAAAAATACCAGATCTTGTTATTCTATTGAATCAAAGATCATCATGTACAATTAGCTAGAGATGGAAATCATCAACAAAAGATTCAGAACAAAGGGGTACCATCAGTGCACAATAACGAGACTCCATCATCCAAAACATGGGCAATATGGCCACAAGCCTGTAGAGATACATGATTTTATCATCACTCTTGTAAAAACATGTCAGATTTGTGCTAGCAATCTGAAATGACAAGAAGCAAATGAATCATGAGCATAAGAAGAAGACTAAGGGTTTCTTCATGAGTTTGCTAGGATCCCATTAAATGACAAAACTATGAAATGTGCATAAAAAGAGAGGGCTAATGCCCAACACAAGCTAATATAGCTGAAAGTTACCATGATCAATGATCATATCATTCAGAGATTCCATGAAATTTTCAAATCCTGATTCAAGAGAGAGTGCCTTTTTTGAGAGACTGTCAGCCATCTGGTTATGCTCACGATAAATGTGCTTCATGGTCACTTCCGGAAAAATAAGCAGCATATCTCGTATGTCATCACACCAATGACTCATATAAGGTAAGTTCAGTGTGCCTTTTCCTGTAGCCCATGAGATGATGACAAGGGAATCACCAAATATAGAGTGTAATGGGATCCCCATAATCTTAGAAACAGAGAGAAGGGCCCATAAAGCCAACAACTTTGATCTAGTGTTAGTACTGCTACCACAACCCAAAGAGAAGTACAAGCAGTGAGAGCTACTCAAATGTAACACAAAACCTGCTCCCCCAATGTTCCCAACAGTTGCACCATCAAAATAACCACATGGATAGTTAATCAGTGGAGGCAATCCAATGATTCTTTTTTTAATCCTCTTTTTAGGCATTGAGAATAGGTGTATGAGCGAATCTATCTGGAGAAGGATAGCATAAACACATGGTATATTTCCTCAAAGATACATCTATTTCTGTGTTTCCAAATAGACCAATAGATGAAGAGGGGCAAGTAGAGCTTGGTATAGTCGATTGGATGTGACCGAAACCAGTGCTTGAGATACAATCGAACAGATGCTTTATATAAAGAACGAATGCCAAAGTGCTCAAATACAGCATCAAAGGTTCTCTTGGTAAATATACAGTCCATAAACAAGTGCTGGGTCGTTTCTTCTCCTTACTTGCAGAGAAAGCAGTAGCTAGGACCCTGAATACCACGATTATTGAGCTGATCCCAAGTTAACACTTTGTTCATTAAGAGAAGCCAGATAAAGCATCAAATTTTTTCGGGTATGTTGATTTTCCAAAAAATCTGAAGAACGAATGATGATTCAGGAAGAGGGTCCATATGATGGTTCGCAATACAATCATATGCAATAGCCGCAGATATAGATCCTGTATAACTCTTATAAGACCAGAGAAGACTGTCCATTTGAGTCCTGAGTCTGATCCTTCCATACTCCAACCCAATAACATATGCATTCCATAAACGGTGCCACTCCCCATCCAAATCCAGATCCGTTGTAGAGAGCCAATAGGACCGTGCATCCAAAGAGTAATTCCTAGCTTCAGCCAAAGTAATAATACCATAATTTTCGAGGCAGTCACAAAGATCCTGTGGGAGGGTGAACAATGAACCCATACCTATGATCGTGTCCAGACCCACCCTTATGCTCTCTCCATTCCCCACATTCCAAGTTAAGCCACTGTCGATCCATGAAATAGATCTAATGAACCCCTTCCATATTATAGAGACACCAGAGACTGAAAAATCCTTACTGCGGATCCAAGACAATACAGTTCTCTTCTTTAAATACTTCACAGATAATAATTTGAACCAAAGTCCATTTCCGCAGAGAACAAGCCAAAAACTTTTGAGTCTCAAAGAGGTGCTGAACCAAGTTCCAACCGATATTTTTGATGCCCCAGCCTCCTTGGGCAATAGGTTTGGATAAAGACATCCAATCGACAAGATGATACTTTTTCTTATTCCCCGATGAGCCCCATAGAAAGGCGAATATCATGCTTTTTAGTTTCCCAAGAATGGATTTAGGTAAGGGAACTAAAGCCATCTAGTACACCGACATGCTAGTAAGTACCGCTTTAATAAGAACCAATCTCCCCCCCATAGACATGAGCCGGAATGTCCAGTGGGATATCCTTTTTTCAAACTTTTTGATGAGCCAAAACTAGTCTTTAACCAGATACCCCATAGGTTTTAAAAAATAACCAAGATAATTGAAACCTGAAGATATGTGCTCAATCTTAAAGGGGAGGGAGGGGGTGATTTTGTTTAAGGTCCCATCATCAACATTGTTGAACAAGAAGCAGGACTTTTCCATGTTTATGCACATGCCCGAAGCTTCACAGAAAGTGTCCAATAAAACTTTGAAAGCTATCCATTCTTCACAAGTGCCAAACCCATACAGAATCACATCATCAACAAAGAGAAGATGCGTGAGGGGTAGCTGTTGAGAGATTTTAATACCTTTGATCAAACCATGTATGCGAGCATCATCAATAAGGAGGCTGAGTCCTTCAATAACAAGGATGAATAAGAGGGGAGAAAGAGGACACCCTTGCCTGATACCACGAGAGGCAGTAAAAAAAATCGAAGGGGAACCATTGATGAGCAAAGCAAAGTTAACCGAAGATAAGGAAACCATAATCGAGTTGACCCCCTCCAGTGGCAAACCAATTTGCAGAAGTATGAGCCTGATGTAGGACCAATTAACTCTGTCAAAAGCTTTTGTAAGGTCTAGCTTAAGAATAAGGACACTTTTGTTTTATCCATACATAACAAATAACTACCAACACGTTCACTATCTTAAAGTGTTGTACACATACAACATTAAAATTTAGCATTATATACCAGCTAACTACCCCGATCCATCACAAATGATTTAATAAGAGGACATGAATTGATTCATTCTATCCTCACAAACGTACAAACCTCAAAATATTTAGAGGGAGAGAGCGAAAGCTTTGTCTATCTTAAAAGAGTTGTATTAATAAGAGAACATGAATTCATCCATATCCTAAATTGCGTAAATGTACGAATATCATTCATTCCATCCATATCCGAACTTTGAAAACTTTGTCAAGATTATAGAGATTTTTCGCATGAGAATTTATTTAGTTTGTGTGATGTAAGAGTATATAATGAAGAAAATAATTGTATATTATAATTTATATATTTTAATATTAAAATTTTATAAAGTTAAAGGTGATTTCTATTGATTATGATGTTTGATTTAGTGAAGCAAATAAGAGACGTAAGAGAACATGATTTATATTGATTATGATGTTTGAGTTGAACTTGATTTATATCGATTATGATGTTTGAGTTAGTGAAGCAAATAAGAGACGTAATTAATTGGGATATATTCAAGACTGGAGTTTAGTATTCAATTATGTAAATAGATTTTTAAATATATATATTTTTATTTTATTTTATAATATAAAATATAATAATAAAAAATAAATACAATATCAAATATAATTATTATATATATATAAATATATATATATATATAAACATCTCAACAATAATATTTTTTTATATTACTATTTCTACGTCTTCAACTTCTCGCATTATAATATGTGCTTGCTCTTTATTGTGGGTGTTTGAGGTCTTTAGTTCTTTATTTTTAGTGTTTTATATTTTTTTATTTTGAGTGTTTTATGTTTTTTTATTTTTCAAAATTTAAAAAAATAATATGTTAAACTATAATTATTTTAAATTATCATACAAATTTATCAAAGATTATATTATGTTATATTTAAAATATGTATGAATAAGCATATTGCAAGTTATGTGTTTGTAAATATTATATTATTTGTTTCTATTATATTCTTATTATTACATATTATTTGGAAGGTTTTAAGTAATTAAATTTTATTACAAACTAATTAATGTGTTTCTTTAAGTTTTATAAACTAAAGTTTGGTCTTAGTGGACGTTAACCATCATCATCAATATAAATCACATTTATATGTAAAAAAAAATAATAGACAAATGTTGCTTTAATCATATATAATTTTCACTATTACTTATAGTATATATTTAACCTCTTTTTTAACCTTGTTTTGTGCGTTCGTCTTTCAATTCACTTTAACATTCTTTTTCTTTTATATTTAATATATATAAAAGAAAAAAACAACCTTTTTTTAACTTTGTTTTGTGTGTTTTAATTCACTTGGCATTCTCTTTCTTTTTTCTTTTATATTTACGCCGTAAGGCGTTTCTCTCCGAACAAGTTCGGAAAACCACTGTTCACTTTCGTCTATGGCTCCAATCGGATTTTGCCACGTGTTTCGCGTTTGCCTGTTGGTTTTTTGGTTTACCCGCTGTTTCCTGAAGTTTTCCACCGCCTCGGACAATGCTTTTCGTGGTCATAATTTTAATATATATACAGTATATACTTTGTTTTGCCCGTGGCAAAAGAATAGAATTCTTCTTCGTTGCACGGAAGCAGAAGGGTTCGTTTATTTTTAAGCTTATCAGACGCATTACATTCATGGATTTGAAGTGTCTGTCTTTGTCTCGCCTACCCAGTAACGGCCTTCCAAACTCTGTTCTTGTAAGTTGTTCGAATTTGTTGGTAAGTAAATTTCACTGCTATCGCCTGCTCAATATTTTCAACCTTTTCTGTATTGCATTCCTAAATCTATTTGTTTAAATAAAAGTGTGTCTTTTATTCCATTTGACGTACTCTGCATCACAAATCTGAGAGGCATTTGGTATTTCATTTGACAATGCAAAAGATTTTCGCCTCTCATTTGATCATTTACAAACGTTTGCATTTCACTTGGGTAGCTATAAAACACAAGGGAAGAATATTAGTTATCAGGGTTCGAGAATAATTTTGGCTCTCAGGGTTTGAGAAGAATTTGCAGCGCTCAGGGTTTAATAATTAAATTAAGCTCTTAGGGTTCGATAGACTTGAAGAAACTTTAATATTTTGTTGGGAGACGTTTGTGAGGATGTTGAACAATGAGGAAGGAGTGAGCGAGAGCTTAAACAGGAAAAGCATGTCCCAAATGGGTTGGCGGAGGGTTCCCGATGTTCCAGCGGAGGAGGAAGAAAGTCCCACGTACCTGAATACCTTCCCCAATTGCCCTTTCCTGGTCATATCAACTGACAAGCTATCTGCACAGTATACTGGTGAAGCGCAGCATGGCTACGATGTCGGAGCAATACAGGGTAACTGCCCTACTCCGGTCTAGAAACTTCTTTACTACTTTGAGATTTATGTTAAGGACAAGGGACATAAAGGCAACGTTTCTATTGGCTTCACCGATGCACACTTCAAGCTTACCAGACAACCTGGGTGAGATGCACTTGCTTATATTATAGATTTGAATTTCTTCTGTCATTCTGGATGATTGTAGATCAAATGCTTATTGTATCTTCGTCTTGATTTTGAATTTGCCTCGTATGGCATTACTGCTGGGAAGATCAGCATGTTTGAATTTTATAAAAATTTCATACAAGATATAACGTCATTTTGCTATGTTACGAGATATGGCACAATATGGTATCCTTTTGGTCAAGAAGCTGCCAAGATATATAAATAGTAGAGAAAAATCAGTTCATGGGAGTGTCCCAGCCAATGGCAGCTGTTAAAGAACACAAACATAGCTTTAAAAAAACTAAAAGAAAACAAAATAAATACACTTAAACATTATGTTGTGAATTTGATTGTATTTATAATATGGATACTTTACTTATGTTAGATTAATCTCAAAACTTGAATGGATTTCGATTTACTAAATCATCTCTTACGTGTATAATATGCATAGTGCAAGGGGAGTCGTTTCTTACCTGTAATCTATTTGGTTCTTGTTTCTCATTTTGTTGTCATTTCTTGTTGCATTTGTCATTTCTCACTTCTGGTAGCATATTGTCCTTGCACACCAAAATTGTCCATCAGACTGTAGGAATGCTTTAGTCCAACTTTCAACTCAGGTCCTGTATGTAGGATTTTGTGATTGATTTTGCTTTTTCATTGAGTTTTCATGTTGTCAAAAGTTGCCAAAGAGAGGTGTTATTGGTGATCTTTTATTCAGCGCATGTGTTATTGCAAATGGGGTACTACTGTAAAACTCGTGTTGCCTCCCTTTGTTAGTAGCTAGATTCTACACTTTGCCTATAAGAAAAGTTTTGGAGTAATTGTGATTTTTTTTGTTAGTTTGGTTTTTTATTCCTGGATTTGCAACAATAAGTCCTTAAGGCTTAAACAATTAGAATTATTAATTTCTTACTTATTTTATGCAACATTCTTATCTGTATTGGTTTGACACTTCAACAAGTGATATTGTACTGTTTGTTTTACTCAAGGCTAAGGAGTTCCGAAAGGCCAACAGCATGCAGAATGGTGAACTAGCTGTAGAAAATATGAAAATGGGGGCTTTTGCAAGCTTCCATAGCAACTACAAACACCCACTGTGAGTCTGTAGTTACAAGTGTTAAACATCAACAGCAAAATCAACTGACGCCCCGGGATCCCCCCAGGGATGCCAGTTCTGCTGGGTATGTTAAATCACTTCACCAAAAAAATGAGGTTTTTGTTTTATGAGTTGGGTTTTGATTATTTCCTGTACCAACTGCTCTGTTTGTATGTTTTGTGAGCTAGTTTTATTTTCATCTGCTATGTTCTTTAGATCTGTTCAAAGTTGGGTATTGTTTATATAATGGTTTTGATATGTATGAGTTAAGAATCAATATTAACAAAAAAAAAATGCAGGAGCCCAAATCAATATGGTTGCCTAATCATCTCAATAAACACTCTTCTTCTTCTCTATTCCTCTCATATTCCTCTCATAAGTCAAGTAATGTATATTGATCACTCTAGCTTGGTATGAAAGGGTTAAAGGATTCTTGAAGTATCCTTGACCACTCTATCTAATTTACAAACTCCTACTCACATCTCTCATGTATATTACTTTGAAAATAAAGAGGGTTGGATTTAGCATTCCGCATCTTGATGTCGAACTGGTAAGGCTTCCCAGTAGGATAAGGGCATGCATTCCACTGGCAGGTCCTGGGTTTGATCTCTAACATGTCCATTTTTCAACAAGAAGTAGCCAACCGTGAGACTGTGCTGGCCTAATAAGGATGGAGATTCTGTTACAGTCATGAGCTACACCAGCTCAAAATAAAAATAAAAAATTACTGAGAAAGGACAATTTCAGATTTGTAATGGGTGTTGTGTTTTTTTGTTGGCATAGATTCCCGTAGTCTGTTATGCAGTGAGGAATTGATTTTGTTTGTTGCCTAGAGTAATGTAAAATTATTGTTTGTTTTTTTGTACAAAAGACTCGTTATGACTAGGGTATGTAGTGTTTGCTTCTCTACAGACTCCTTTCTATTGCAGAGGAGACTTTAACAGAGTTTCTTTCGAAGGCTAAAGCGTCATCATTGCTTACATCTATTCAAGTTCCATTGTTCCGTAATAGAGGTCTTAGTTTATTTATGGGGAACCTTGTTGGATCCCGTGACGCTAGAACGTGTGGTGAGAGGGGGCGAGGGGCAACCAACGGGTATGCCCACCCAAGCAAGCGCTTCCTTTCCTTCAAGGATTGTTTGGCTGTAGTTCCTAGACAATGAAAAGTAGTGAGCTGTCCATCCGACATAGGCGGGATTCTATAATTAAGACCCTCCCTGAACTAACTTACCATCCCCCATTCTTTGACCCGGAAGCCCCGAACTGGCCCCTCTCTCTTCTTTATGCTGCAAAGGAAATGCTGTTGAGTGGATCTAGATTCCTGGGATGAAGGTTTGTTCTCTAGTTTTTTGCTGAATAACATTTTATGTTACTATTTTCTATTGATAGTTTATAATGAAAGTGGGGCATTTTGTACAGCCTGGTCCGGATGCTATTGGGATTGTCACTATTTCACATGGGTGTACTGGAGTAGCTACACGAGCTTGTTCTCTTGTTGGTATAGACCCTTCAAAGGTAAACATATCTCCATTCCCAACGATCTCTGTCTTCATTGCAGGTTGAAAGAGGAATTGGTTCTTATTTTTTGTTGTTTAATTCTGGTTGCAAAGATTCTCAAAGATCGCACATATTGGCTTTGGGATTGCCACAGTGTGGATGTTGTTACCGTTTTCACAACTGGAAATGGAGGAACCATTGAGCTCTTATACATGCAGGTAAAACGAATTGTAGACTGAGAACTTTGTAGCCATATAGAATTTGTGAAGTGTTCATCAATGCCTAATTTGAATGCTAATACTAATTGCAGATGTATGCACCGACTACTTTAGCTCCTGCCCGGGATTTCTGGACTCTTAGATACACCTCTGTATTGGAAGATGGTAGTCTTATGGTAAGTTGGATATTTCTTGCTGTGACTTCTGAGTTTAATAAAAAATCGAGAGTTCTGGCCTAAGATCTAGAATGTTACTGATATCATTGTAATGCGATATAAATTGTCTACTTCTATGGCTACTTTAGTTTAATTGGGGAAAATCTATTAATATGGATTGCTCTTTACCTTTTTAAATGCTACATTTGTTAGTTTGTACTTCCTGTTGATTATTTCTTAGTGATTTGTGGGGGAGAGTTCTATACAAAATCATTGTTGTGGGATCTTTTTCCATGTAGTTAGGTTGGACTTTTCCATGTAGTTAGGTTGGACTTCAAGTGCCTTTCCTACAAGAATGGTGTTCTGTATAGTTTGCTGGTTTATCTCATTTCTTAGTATGTTTTTTCCATCATTGGAATTCCAAAAGTTAATGCTCTTCAAAGGTTAATGCTTGCAACCAAACAACCCTTTCCAGCAAATTCTATGATTAACAGTTTCTGAGAATTCTATATCTAATTGGATACTAGCCATTTACATTTTCTCTTATCTTTTGTATTGCACAATGAGTTATTTGTATGATTTATGCCCGAGATAACGTTTTCTAGTAAACTATGCAATCAAAAGAACTGAATATTGCATATCATTTTGCACATCAGATTGTCAACATGATTCTGGGATACAAAGTGGCATGTACAAGTCCTCATATATAACAGTTAATAAATGTAATTGATTGGAGATTTCTATGAACATTATGACATGCAACTTATTCATCTTTGGTTGGGACTTCATGAGTCATATAATACAACAAGAATTCTTATATTCACCTTTCTTATTTCAAGATTGAACGGTCTCTTTCAGTATTGACTTGGCCATTGTGTAAAATGGAGACTTTTTTATGCTTGCAGCAACTGAGGGATTACCTGACTTGACACTGATTTTATTTTTGTGAGATACTTTGGTTGGTGAGATGCATACTATCATATACTGAACTAGGATATCCATCTAATTAACTTATTAGTACTCATATAAGTCAAGTATTTGAATATATTTTTAGGAAATTGTAAGTCAATCCTGCCACTATACTATTTAATATGTGTGCTTTCAAAATAAAAGTAATATGCAGAATGTGACAGCAGGAATGTCCCAAATAAGAGAAGTGAACCCCACTACTAAACAATGGGAATTGATGCTTAAGCGTATGAATAAAACAACAGTTTCTTTGGTTCTACATCTGTGACCCAAAATATTATACCACAATGGTATTGAATTCAGAGGTAAGCTGAATGAATGGTATTTGGTGACATTTTCCTAAATTATCTTGAGCCCATTTTCATTTGGTTTCCATAGTTTTATGTCTCTATGATCTCAGAAAAGGACGGGCTTCCTTTTCATCCCTGGTTTATAAGTTGAGCCGGTTGTTGAACGTTGGTGAGCTTGTGAAATTTTGTTATTATTGGACGTGCCATCATAGAAAATGGCAGCCAGATAGGAGAAATTTACAGATCCCATTGAGATGTTTACGATTGGGATATTATAATTTACCTTGAAATTCTTGAGGCCAAATAGCGCAGGAGTTGCAATGGAGGTTAACGGAAAGAACATGGAAGGCTT
>LPNX010223531.1:116963-141340 GCA_001517045.1 Pseudotsuga menziesii
TCTCCACTCAAAATTGATGGCCAATTTCTAACTACACGCTTTCCAAATATGGATAGTGAAGGAACAATTTATAAAAAGATATAAAGTCATTTCTTCTTGTGCTCTACATAAGGTGAACAAGATTGGTCCTCCAACAATTATTTTGGCCATTTGATCCCATGTCGGTGCCTTATATTCGATTAGACACCGCATAAAAATTCAATCTTTCTGTGGGAATTTGGATTTCCATACAACCTTCCACCACCATTGCGGATCTCCATTCTATATATATATATATATATATATATCGCAAGTGGGATCTATCCTAATTTTGGTGTGTAGTTTCCATGAGGTGCAGAGTTCCATATCAACTCATCTGGATTATCTGTAAGCCAGACATGAGATGAGAAAAGGGAATTTAAATAAACCTTCCAATCATTCACTAAACCAATCTCATGAGCTTCCATCCAACCTTGATTCCAAAATGTTGTTGTCTCGGGATCAACGATTTGGTCCAAGTGATAATAGCCTTATAGATGAATATGTTGAATCACATGTTGTGGTAATATATGCTTGTTTTGACAACCTGTCCAAGGGTATGCCCCAAGTTGAACTTTTGTACCTCTTCCTATCCTCTTGGAAAGACTCTCTTCAATGAGATGAAAATAGTTTATTATCGCCTTCCAAATAAATGATGCAATTTTCCTCCTCTTTCTAATATTTCGAATCCAATGTTCTAAAGATTCAAGAGTAATAAACTTATGAGTAACGACTTCGGTCCCAATACCATGAGTAGAAATGAGTCTCCAACCTACCTTTGCTGCTAACTCTTTTGAGAATAAAAAAATATTATTTAAGCCCCAACTACCCAAAATCTTGGGTTGTGTATACACACACATGCACATGTGAGCACACACAAAAACACACACACACACACATTCATATTACAAGGTGGAGTTACCATCACTTGAATATATCATATGTAAATCATGAACAATCCACTCACTCAAAATAATTCAATAAATTTAATATAAATTTAGGTGGAGAATGTGACAACTTTTCCTCACAACCACTCAAATTACACCCTATTGACTTATAAACTAACATAACCAAATAACATTTATAATAAATACAACTTACATATAACCAAATAACAATTGTAATAGATACAACTTACATGTAACCAAATAACAATTATAATAAGTACATCTTACATATAGTTATGACAAGTTTGAGGGACCTTCACTCGCTTACTTTCTTGCATGTTAAATCTCTGTAGTACAGTCTCAACATATTTTATTTGATTTGAAGGTTCATGAATTAACACTTTTGTAGAACTAAGGGCTGAAATGATGAAGGTCTTTGCGGTTGGCTACTAGTCTGAAGGGGATGAATTTTCAGCACCTATCCTTTCCCACATGCGTAGATCGACTGAGGGCGATCTCTTGGAATTTTATGCTAACCCATGGAAAGGAGATCCGGTCTTCACTGCTCTGAGCCCGTTTTATGCCTCCACCATCTCCAGTTTCTATGCCAGGTCGAAGCACTCCTACAACTGCATCAATTATGGAATCCAGGGAAAACAGTGAGCCTTCGGGTTCCCTGTCGGTCTAGGACTCAGCCCTCTCACCATCATTGCTAGAGGATTTCACCTTGGAGCCAGATCTCAAGAGCTTCCATTCTTTACATTTCCCGTCTTTTCCTAACTTCCCTCCAGCAGAAGCAGCCACCAATGATGCACTCTTTGCACTGAACCCTCCTTCGTCCTTGCTGGAGCAAACCTTTCTGGGAAACCAATATATACAGGAAGAGAGGTGGCTCAAATAGTTTCCATCGCACATAGAACAACTACGCTCAGAGCCACATTTTTTCAGAATAAGAACTAAACATAGAAGGATTCATCACCTCCGTTTTACAACCCGATGTCCAAAATGCAACACTTCCGGGGTTAGGATCAGATACCACTAATAGCATCTCGCGCGAGGATTATTTAGAAGAAGACGTCGGGGGAGAAAGAAACCCTAATCAGAAGAGAAATAATAAGTGTCTGGCCCCAAGTGGGGGAACAATAAACCTAATATGCGGTGTCAACCTCTCAATTGAAGAAGCATGGGAAATGGAAAACCTAGTTTTAGTGGGGAAGTTCAGAGGAAGAAACCCTAACCAAGAAGAAAATGGAATTATTGGTGTGAAGGAATTGGATGGGCTTGATACAGGTTGAACCAGAGTTTGACACTCTTTCGAAAGGATGGTTTGGGTTCACTTTCAACAACAAAGAGGAGGCAGGTAACATTCTCAATCAGAACTAGTTTTTCGATTCGGTGCCCATCATTCTCAAAAAATGGATACCCATGTTTGATGCAGATAGAGAAATACTGGATAAAATCCTAGTTTGGGTGCGGATTTTGGGTCTTCCATTGGAATTTTGGAACCTATCATCACTGAAGGATCTTGGCGATTCCCCGGGGGTTTTTCTGAAAGTAGATCTATCCTTTATAAAGACTCACACGAAATATGTGGAAAGAATCCTTATCTCGATGAACATCTGAACAGAGCTTAGGGAGCATATAAACCTAATTTGGTGTTCCACTACCCAACAAAAAATATTGGACTATGATGGTTTGCGTTTAGGTGTCACCACTGTCACAAAGTAGGGAACCTGGTGAAGAAGTGCCATTTGGGCCCTCCATAGGTTTTCCCTCGAAAGAGGAGGCTTTCCAAGGTGAAAGAGGCACGGGAATTAGGTAAGATATATGCAAGGAATTAGGTAAGATATATAGATCATATCTCCCTCCTCAGCAACCTCGGTCTCACTTGGTTATGTATCCAATCATTTATTTAAAAAATAAATTGAGTGATTTGAATTTAAATAATTCTTCTCCTCAATTGTTAAATATCTGCACTTTGGATTTCCCTTCTCACTCACAGGAGAAACCCTCGCCACCCCCTTCCCTTCCTATGGCGTTCCTTCCTTCCTTGACCTCATTACCCACTCCACAAGATTCCCCTTCAAACCCACTTACTTCCTCCCCTCTGGTTAGTTTCCACTTCAAATCAAGGGACATCCCTACTTGGATCAACCCTCCAACACCTCTCCTTAGATTGGGCTCAAACCCTATCTTACTAGTAAAGGGAAAGGGACGAGGAAGACCCTCACTTCTCTCCTTTGCTCAGCAGAAATCCCTTCGGGACCAAGTGAATGATAATCAACAAACTCTTTTTGGGGCACTCAGAGCAGTGTGGGCCCCCGGAGGGGTTCCCAAATGAAAATCCTCTCCCTCAACTGTAGGGGTTTGGAAAGTAACCATAAAAAAATTGCCTTAAAGAGGATGCTCCTGGTCCAAAAACAAGATGTCATTCTCCTACAGGAAACTTTAGGTTTGGAAGCTAAGGTTACAAAAATGTTATCCTCCATTGTAAACAATTTCTCGTTCTTAGCCCAGAGTGCAAGAGGGATTTCAAGTGGACTAGCAATAGGCTAGAATCATTCCACCTTGCTCTGCACAAATTCGTGGGGAGCTTCCTATCGCATAGGGATTCAAATTTTCTGGGAAGAAGAAAATTTACATTTAAACATCCTAAACATATATGGTCCTTACAACAATAGAGTGGCATTCTAGGAATCTTTACAAGCTTCCCAGATCCTATAATATTTTAAGTGTTTTATATTTTTTATTTTGAGTGTTTTATGTCTTTTGATTTTTCAAAATTTAAAATAATAATATTTTAAACTATAATTATTTTTAAATTATTATACAAATTTATCAAAGATTATATCATGTTATGTTTAAAATATGTATGAATAAGCATATTGTAAGTTATGTGTTTGTGAATATCATATTATTTGTATCTATTATATTCTTATTATTGTTTTAAGTAATTAAAATTTAATAGTGTTGAGTATAGGAATATAATTTTAAAACAAACTAATTAATGTGTTTCTTTAAGTTCTATAAACCAAAGTTTGGTCTTAGTGGACGTTAACCACCACCATCATCATCATGAATATAAATCACATTTGTATGTAAGAAAAATAATAAACAAATGTTGCTTTAATCATATATAATTTTCACTATTACTTATAGTATATATTTAACCTCTTTTGTAACCTTGTTTTGTGCGTTTGTCTTTTAATTCACTTTAACATTCTTTTTCTTTATATTTAATATATATATAAAAAAAACCTTTTTTTTTAAACTTTGTTTTATGTGTTTTAATTCACTTGGCATTCTCTTTCTTTTTTCTTTTATATTTAGTATATATCTTAAAAAACCAAAAACTTTTTTTTTTTTTAATTTTGTTTTGTGTTTTGTAAGTCACTTGGCATTCCCTTTCTTTTGAAAGTATGATAATTAATTAAATATTAATATTAATCTTAAATTGATTTAGTATATGGATTAATATTGATTTAGTATATGGAAATAATAAATAATAAATAACTTTTTGTTTTGTTTTGTTTATCTTCTAAATTCATTTCAACATTCTTTTTCTTTTGTTGAGGGGTATGATAATTAAGTAAACATCAATATTAATCTTAAATCTATTTAGTATGTTTTTATAAAAAAACCACAACTTCCTTAAATCTATTTAGTATATTAGTAGAGTTGTTTTTGTGTGTTTGTATTTTAATTCACTTTTCCATTTCTTTTGTTGAGGTGTATGCTAATTAATTAAACATCTATATTAATCTCAAATCTATTTAGTATATAAAAATTAAAAAAATCACAACTTCCTTTTTTTTCCTTCTTTTGTGTTTATTTTTTAATTCACTTTGGCATTTCATCTCTCTTATTGAAGTTAATTAAATATATGAGTGTATTGTAACTTATTGTTTTTAATTTAGTTGGTTATGTATACTAGTTGGCGTGTTTATCCAATTTCAAACAAAATATTTGAAGATGTTAAATCTTACCAAGACATTCATACAAGATTTACACCTACAAAGATTTGACTATATTTGCATAGCTTCCTCCCAACCAGTAAACCATCATAAAAAAATTAATAAGTATCATTTTTACTTAGTTATAGCGACCATTTACAATTAGGTGAGTTACTTTTCCCATTTAGCAGGTGATATCTTTGTTATGTATAAATTGGTTACGGAACCACTTACAATGGGGGTGTTCTTGAGTCCACCTCCTCCAAATACGTACGCCTTACTTTATTTGACTATTAGGGTGGTAATCCTTGTACACTACCCCATATTACTAGATTCCCTACCCACTCCCCGAAAAATAGATCCGACCCTATGAACTAATCATGCGATTACGAGTGCAAATATTACCACAAAAAACTTATATATGTCTTCTTCCATGACCCCATACCTTACCGCGGTTACATAAATCCCACCGTTATTTCCTTCGTCGCAATAAATGCCTCTTCATATTTCAAAATATAAAGTAATTGTGTGCTTCCCACTGTCCCAAACATTTTGGCATACCCTCTTTTATCACTACCATTATAGCTTTCCTTTATCCCTCCTGGTGAGCCCATTGTTGGTTTGCTGAGGTCATGTTCCTCTTATAGTTTGTGGGCATCTTGATGGACAAGAGTCTCCTCATCCAGATAATTTTGGATGCCCTTGGCCCACTATTCTAACAACCGAGAATTGAACATGATTATTGAGAATATATTTATAAATAGTACATGTAGGTCACTTGAGTATATGATTGCGTGTGTTCAAACACAAAAAATCCTTATATGCAGAACATTTAATGGAGCTAAGGGACAACCTCATGTTTACAAAATCCTACACACTTCACCACTAGATGCACACCTTTAGGAATCCTCTGCACGAGTTTCTGGTTGGTTCACATTGGATTTAGGAGGAATCCAATCACCATATCCTACGTGCAACTAGGGATTTCTTACTCTGTTGTTCATAGAAGATTGAGACGGAGGAACATTTTATTTTTCGATGACCCATTTATTATGAGATCTGAGTTTGTTATCATTTCCTTTTTATAGAGTCTTATAGATCCCTCTCGATCTTAAGTTATATGGACTAACAGTGTGTTGACATGGGAAAATGTTTCTAGTAAACTTAACGGGATTTCTTGACAAAAGGGACCAACTACACCTTTCTCCATTGAAATGACAAGATATTGTTTATGGTCTGCTCATTAGAATATGGGTATAAATTGAATGAACTACTCAAATGTTAGTAAGCATAGGATAAGTGAGAATAAACACCACATCAATAAAATATTCCACAAAATATAATCACACCAAGAAGCACAAATATTCACAAGAGTATATAATATATAACACATGCTAACTATAGTATCTTATTATCATACTAAGATAGCTCACAATGCTAAGAATATAACCTTTTTGCAGGAATACAATGGTTCTATTTATAAATAATTTGTTATTAAGAAATTTTTCGCTTATACCTTGTGTGACTCACTATCTACCGTAGGTGACTAACATTATAAATTAATTAAGTTAATCATGCTAGACTTTTGAACTATTCTTTGGTTGTTGAGCCTTATACAATTTTGTTTCCATCCTCTTGTTGACTATTAAACTCAATTACGAGGATAATTCTTTAATATTGCCTCACTATTAAAAATTTACAACTTCACGTGAATCTCTCAACCAAAAAATTGTTATTTTATGAGTGCATGTTCATGAAAGTCCCAAAACCTTGGGTGGTAGGTTTACTTGTTTTCATTATACATCTCAGCCACTTTCACAATGTTCAGTTTCATGGTTTGCAAAATTGCGTTCCTCTCCTTCATCAATTAACGGATATGTAATCAGATGGTGGGTCAACATGAGTTATAGTTTTGGGAGCCCCACCTCCTGGATATTAAAAAGAAATAATATGATGATAATATTATGCATATCAGAATAAGGCTCATTGACCAAAGGGAAAGGAAAATGAAGAGTTTCAGTCCTTTGATGGAGAAAATAAGCAGGGAAGGAAGGCCTAGAGCAACTGTTTTCTCTTGGCATTGAAAGGAGGCATTATTTTTAACCAATAGTATATTGTTTTCTCCAATGAATGGATTTATATATGCACCCATTAGATATGATGTCTTTTCTGATCTTTATATATATAAATCCCATTGGTGGTGGGAAACAAAAAAAATAATTAAGAAAATTTACATAGGTTTACGAGGATTTAGAATCAACAATTTATTCACAATTCAATGTAAATTTGATTCTTTATTTTCATTATTCTTTTTATTTATTATTTATTTTCCTTATTTATCCTCATCCATTTATTCTTTTCCTCCCTATTATGTCGGCAAAATTGATGAAACTATAGATTTTGAATGTGAAATGGGTAATTATCATTCTTTTTGTCCTATTAGTTGTGTATCTTGGTTGTATCAAAAGACTGAAGACAATTTATTTTTGTTAGTGGGCACAAAAACATGTGGTTGTTTTCTGCAAAATGCACTTGGAGTTACGATTTTTGCAAAACCCCATTATGGAATGGAAGAATTAGAAGAGGGTGTTTTTATTATGGATTAGTTAGCTATTGTTAATAGATTATGTTATTAATTTAATTATGTGTCATGCAAATATTAATAGTTACTATTGTCTCATATATATGTGTGTGTGTGGAAAAAATGTAATTTTATTAACAATAACAAAATTACATTCTACATAATGCATGCCAGCCATGTATTTAATGTCTTTCGACCCTAAGGTGTTTACAGAAAACATAGATTTTAAGCAATATGTTAAAAAAAGGTCTTTTTCCATCTGTTCAAAAATTTGAAGCATATATGTTTCATAAGTATTTTAACATATAATATATAGTCCATTGTATACCAAAATTAAGTCAATATAGTCCCTTGAAGACAAAAGAGTATTCCTATAACCACATATAATATGTTATAAAGATGGCGGGTATGGTATCACTCCCTCGATGAAAGGTCGATGATAGAATTAAAGAAATGTCCCATTCTGTGCTTCTGAAATCTTCCATTGACCATATGATAGTTGTAAGCCTTCTTTATAAAGCTTGTATACAGTTGAATTTCTCTCTATGTAGACATGACGACATAAACATAAGTCAAATCTAGCCACAAGATGATGCACCTCATCAACCAAAGTAAAAAGAAACATGCTATGACAATTCCGAGCTTTGTTTATCCAATTTAAGACATTATTTAAATCTACAAATAATTGAAGAGAGGTACAACCCTTTTCTTTGGAAAGACAGATGAGAAGTTTTTAGGCCAAAATTTTTGCATAGTTATTTGTTCCATTCCCCGATCCCATTTGTATTTTAAAATAAGAGGTTTCTAATAAATATATGATAGCCCCTCCCCCACACTTTTGGTTTTGTGATGCACCATTGAAAAAATCCCATGGAATGGATTTATTCACCTTCTCCTATTGTATTACTCGAATGGCTAGAGCATCCTTTTTTCAAGGAAAATGAGACAAAATATCTAAACATTGCACTGCTATTAGGTCTGGGACAGAGGGATTGTCTTGGAAAATGGATTAGTTTCTGGAAATCTAAAAACCCCCAATTAAAAACTGGGGGAAATGATCTAATGTTTGAAAGGTTTGAATTTAATACCCAAGATTTCCATGTTGCTTCCACATTTGTACCTGTCCACTCAAAATTGATGGCCAATTTCTAACTACACTCTTTCCAAATATGGATAGTGAAGGAACAATTTATAAAAAGATATGAAGTCATTTATTCTTATGCTCTACATAAGGTGCACAAGCTTGGTCCTACAACAATTATTTTGGCAATTTGATCCCATGTCAGTGCCTTATATTCGATTAGACACTGCATAAAAATTCAATCTTTCTATGGGCATTTGGATTTCCATACACCCTTCCACCACCATTGTGGATCTCCATTCTATATATATATCGTAAGTGGGATCTATCCTAATTTTGGTGTGTAGTTTCCATGAGGTGCGGAGTTCTAGATCAACTCATCTGGATTATATGTAATCCTAACATGAGATGAGAAAAGGGAATTTAAATAAACCTTCCAATCATTCACTAAACCAATCCCATGAGCTTCTATTGCAACTGCAGCTTTCTCCCAATTTTTTTGAAATTTTGGACCCTCCTTTTAATTTTATCTTGCCTAGGAGTGTTTAAGATTCCTGAACTCTGTATTTCCTCTGTTACAAATGAGTTTGATTTGAGTTCGATAGTTTATCACTTTTGGAGGTTGAATGATATAAAACTGCAAATGCTTTTGACTGTGGAACTTAACATTTTTTATTTTTCGATGGTTTGGTTTTATCGCTGTCGGAGGTTGGTTGAACTTTGAGTCGGGGTTTTTGATCTGTATGACGTCGCTGTTTTGGAAATGAGACAAACTTTTTAGACTGCTGCACAACCTTATGATTTTTCAAACACTTGGCGTTTTCGATGATTTTTTCCTATTTAAATGATGTTCCTGATCGCTATCGGAAGTCTATTGATGAGTGATTCGGGGCACTAGTCCTCTTTGCAGCCCGCCGTTTTGGAGGAAAGATAATGAATTTTCCAACGGATAATTCTTAGTCTTGATGTTTCCTTGGATTTATTGCTTAAACCTTTTTCTTTTCGATGATTTGTTTTCTCTGTCGGAGCGTTTTTAATGTTGATTGGAGGGTTAGTCGCTTATGTCACCGACACGATGGTTGTGTTGAACTCATCATTGCCGATGTTTAGTCATTGAAACTTTCGATCGCTGTATTTTTCATTTGAAAGCGGAAGCTATAGTTCTTTTGTCTTCCGCAACAGTGGCTCCGGAATGGGCTAACCATCCGCCATATAATTTTTCCTTTCGTCGACAATGTATTTTTTGAGAAGCGCGTAGTCTTCCCATCTTCCGCCATTGTGGATGTGCAATGCACTAACCATCCAACTTATAGAGTTGCCGACCGCCGATGTTTTATGTTGACCGTGGAATTTTTAGTTTGTCTAAGGCCCGCCGTTGCGGTTGTGAATGAGATTATCCTACCGATGTATATAGTGATTCTACTCGCCGAGAGGGTTTTTCCCTCCTTTTTGTGTACTTTTACTTTATTTTATGATGTCGGAGTTGTTTCATAGGTTTTTGGTCGAGTCTATGTTTCTCTAAGATGAAAAGTAGTTTAGGGTTCAGATGGGCGGTCACTTTGCTGTGATTCAGGTTTTCTTCGGTGGATTTTGAGTTAGTCCATATGCGACCTTGCTTGAGTTAAAGAATCTGTCTTTTGGGCTTGTGATTTTAGGATATGAACTCGCAGGATTTTTCTTTGCATTATCATGCATTAAAGTTCATTTTACTGGATGTATGTTTTGACACAGTTTGTGTACTCTGTCAACGATAAATGGTCAAAGAACAGTTTGTGTTTATGACAGGATGATTCGCTGCTGTAAAGAGGATATGTCTAAAAGGGAAGCAGAAATGAAGAAAGAGGAGAAGGAAGTAAGGGTCTAAGATCTCAATAGATCGACAGCAGTAGAGGCCCGATCTTGGGAAAAGTTAATTGGTTACCAAGCTGGTCCTTCTTTATAAAAGTGCTCCTAAGATCTTGTTCTGAAATGTAACGTATTGCCTAAATCATGAGCACTCACAAAAGGACAAAATTGTGAGATTAAACGGTTGAGGAGCCCAAAGGTCACCGAGGGGCATTCCAAGAGTTTGCTTGTAGTATAAGTATAGGAGAATTAGAGGGAATAAAGGGGACTTTTTCCCGGCTAGATTGGTGAAGACATATTGTAAGAAGAACTATTTCCTTTTGCAATAGATAATTACAGTTTGCTTGTTGGAAAAATATTGGTGGGATGTTCAAATGTTATGCTATGGATTTGTTGAAGAGGAACTATTTCATTTTCATCTTTTGTCCATTAACTGTGAGATCGTTCTAACTCTTAGGACCTATGTTCTTGTTTGAATGATTTCTGGTTCATTTTATGAAAATTACCACCATGAGTAATGAATGTTGTTCATAAGCAATTGGCTATCTGGTTGTTTAAATATCTTTAATTGTTCATGTGTTTTGGAATAAATATCATCTATTTGTAATTTCTCTTTATAATGCATGCACAAGATACATTACTCATTAATAAGTGACAATCTTGCTCCCTGGGGATAGGCTAGGTAGTAAATTTTAATTTCTTGCTGTGTGTGTGATTTAGATGCATGAGAGTTTAAGACAAGAGGTAAGAACCTACACATCACATTGTGAATACTCCTTGCATTCTCTATCAATATGCATGTTAAGTAGGCACTTTCATATCATACTTAAAGTAAAAAATACAAAAATATATACGGTGGACCGGGCTGCAATCGATAAAACCTTTTATTTTTGTTACTTGACATACGGTAGCCGAACCGCAAACCGGACGGATTCCCTACACCAAATAGTCACGGGATAGTTGGGAATGTTGACTGGGGAGAATCCCTTACTGTTGTTGCCTGCGATTTTCCAGGCCTCAACAGCTTCCATCCAACCATGATTTCAAAATGTTGTTGTCTTGGGATCAACGATTTGGTCCAAGTGATAATAGCCTTGTAGGTGAATATGTTGAATCACATGTTGTGGTAATATATGCTTGTTTTGACAACCCGTCCAAGGGTATGCCCCAAGTTGAACTTTTGTACCTCTTCCTATCCTCCTGGAAAGACTCTCTTCAATGAGATGAGAATAGTTTATTATAGCCTTCCAAATAAATGATGCAATTTGCCTCCTCTTTCTAATATTTCGAATCCAATGTTCTAAAGATTCAAGAGTAATAAACTTATGAGTAACGAATTCGGTCCCAAGATTGTGAGTAGAAATGAGTCTCCAACCTGCCTTTGCTGCTAACACTTTTGAGAATAGAAAAATATTATTTAAGCCCCAACTACCCAAAATATTGGGTTGTGTATACACACACACGCACACGTGCGCAAATACACAAACACAGACACACACACACATTCATATTACAAGGTGGAGTCAACATCACTTGAATATATCATATATAAATCATGAACAATCCACTCACTCAAAATAATTCAATAAATTTAATATAAATTTAGGTGGAGATTGTGACAACTTTTCCTCACAACCACTCAAATTACACCCTATTGACTTATACACTAACATAACCAAATAACATTTATAATAAATACAACTTACATATAACCAAATAACAATTATAATAGATACATCTTACATATAACCAAATAACAATTATAATACGTGTACATCTTACATATAGTTATGACAAGTTTGAGGGACCTTCACTGGCTTACTTTCTTGCAGGTTAAATCTATGTAGTATAGTCTCAACATATTTTCTTTGATTTGAAGGTTCATGAATTAACACTTTTGTGGAAATGAGGGCTGAAATGATGAAGGTCTTTGCAGTTGGCTGTTAGTCCGAAGGGGATGAACTGTCAGCACCTATCCTTTCCCACATGGCATACATCGATGAGGGTGATCTCTTGGAATTTTATGCTAACCCATGGAAAGGAGATCCAGTCTTCAATGCTCTGATCCTGTCTTACACCTCCACCACCTCCAGTTTCTATGCTAGGTGGAAGCACTCCTACAACCGCATCAATTATGGAATCTAGGGAAAACAGTGAGCCTTCGGGTTCCCCGCCGGTCGAGGACTCAACCCTCTCACCATCACCGCTAGAGGATTTCACCTTGGATTCGGATCTCGGGGGCTTCCATTCTTAACTTTTCCTGTCTTTTCCTGACTTCCCTCTAGCAAAAGTAGCCACCAACAATGCACTCTTTGCACCAGACCCGCCTTCGTCTCTGCTTGAGAAAACCTTTCTAGGAAACCAATATATACGGGAAGAGAGGTGGCTCAAAATTTTCCATCGCACATAGAAAAACTATGCTCAGAGCTGGATTTTTCAGAAGAAGAACTAAACGTAGAAGGATTCATCACCTCCATTTTACAACTCGATGTCCAAAATGCAACACTTCCAGGGTTAGTATCAGATGCCAGTAATAGCATCTCGCGCGAGGATTATTTAGAAGAAGACGTTGAGGGAGAAATAAACCCTAATCGAAAGAGAAAGAATAAGTGTCTGGCCCCAAGCGGAGGAACACTAAACCTAATATGCGGTGTCAACCTCTCAATTGAAGAAGCAGGGGAAGTGACAAACCTAGTTTTAGTGGGGAAGATCAGAGGAAGAAACCCTAACCAAGAAGAAAATGGAATTATTGGTGTGAAGGAATTGGATGGGCTTGATACAGGCTGAACCAGAGGTCAACACTCTTTCGAAAGGATGGTTTGGGTTCACTTTCAACAACAAAGAGGAGGTAGGTAACATTCTCAATCAGAACTAGTTTTTCGGTTTGGTGCCCATCATTCTCAAAAAATGGACACCCATGTTTGATGTAGATAGAGAAATACTGGATAAAATACCGGTTTGGGTGTGGCTTCTGGGTCTTCCATTGGAATTTTGGAACCTAACATCACTGAAGGATATTGGCGATTCCCTAGGGGTTTTTCTGAAAGTAGATCTATCCTTTATAAATACCCATAGGAAATATGTGGCAAGAAACCTTGTCTCGATGAACATCTGAACAGAGCTCAGGGAGCATATAAACCTAATTGGGGTTCCACTACCCAACAAAAAATATTGGACTATGATGGTTTGCATTTAGGTGTCACCGCTATCACAAAGTAGGGAATCTGGCAAAGAAGTGCCATTTGGGCCCTCCACAGGTTTTCCCTCGGAAGAGGAGGATTTCCAAGGAGGAAGAGGCATGGGAATTAGGTAAGATATATGTAAGGAAGAGAAAATATGATTTAGATCAACCTACGAATCTTCCAGAAAAATAGGATGCTCCCCTCCTAGAAGCTGGATCATATCTCCCTCCTCAGTAACCTTGGTCTAACTCGGTTATGTATCCAATCATTTCTTTACAAAATCAGCTGAGTGATTTGAATTTAAATGATTCTTCTCCTCAATTGTTAAATATCTGTACTCTGGATTTCCCTTCTCACTCACAGGAGAAACCCTCCCCACCCCCTTCCCCTCCTATGGTGTTCCCTCCTTCCCCAACCTCATTACCCACTCCACAGGATTCCCCTTCAAACCCACTTACTTCCTCTCCTATTAGTTTCCACTTCAAATCAAGGGACATCCCTACTCGGATCAACCCTCCAACACCTCTCCTTGGATTGGGCTCAAACCCTATCTTACCAGCAAAGGGAAAGGGATGAGGAAGACCCTTACTTCTCTCCTTTGCTTAGCAGAAATCCCTTTGGGACCAAGTGACTGATAAGAAGAAAACTCTTTTTGGGGCACTTAGAGTAGTGTGGGCCCATGAAGAGATTCCCAAACGAAAATCCTCTCCCTCAACTGTAGGGGTTTGGAAAGTAACCGAAAAAAACTTGCCTTAAAGAGGATGCTCCTGGTCCAAAAACTAGATGTCATTCTCCTATAGGAAACTTTAGGTTTGTAAGCTAAGGTTACAAAAATGTTATCCTCCATTGTAAACAATTTCTCATTCTTAGCCAGAGTGCAAGAGGGATTTAAGGTGGACTAGCAATAGGCTGGAATCATTCCACCTTGCTCTGCACAAATTTATGGGGATCTTCCTCTGGCATGGGGATTCAAATTTTTTGGGAAGAAGAAAATTTACATTTAAACATCCTAAACATATATGGTCCTTACAACAATAGAGTGGAATTCTAGGAATCTTTGCAAGCCTCCCAGATCCTAAGAAGCGAAAATGTTGTGATTGGTGGAGACATGAACTTCACCCTTGGCGCACATGAAATATGGGGGACAAAAGAAAGAATAGACCCTCTGGCCACCTTCTTAAACAAAATCATTCAGAACATCAAGATGGTGGATTTGGACCCGCCAAAGCTCAAGACGACATGGACAAATAGAAGATCAGGGGAAGAACGAATTGCAAAAAGGCTTGACAGATTTCTTCTGGTAGAAAGTTTTCTAGAAAAAGATATGATGTTCAAACAATGGGTGGATTCAGGAGATAACTCTAACCATATGCCTATTTGTTTGGAGATTTTAAGAAACCCTAAGAATCCATCTGTTCCCTTCAAATTCTATGTAGCCTAGATTAAAAATGAGGAATTCCTCATGCTCATTCATTCAAACTGGATCCCTTATGTGGAAGATGTCGAAACCCATGCCGCTACTTATTTTGCTCAAAATATTTCTCGCATGAAACACCTTTGGAAGGAGTGGGAAAACAAAAAAAAAATTGGATGATCAAGCCCTCACTGAAATTGAGGCAGAATTGGTAGAGATCCATAAATATGAAGGGGGGGAGGGGTGGATTTCTCACTCAGAAAGATAAGGAAAAACTGATCTACCTTAAATCCAACAGAAATAAGATCTTGAAGGAAAGAGAGGAAGTATGGAGGCTAAAGAGTAGATCGATCTGGATGGAATGTGGAGATGAAAACATAGAAAATTTTC
This sequence comes from Pseudotsuga menziesii, assembly GCA_001517045.1. NCBI lineage: Eukaryota > Viridiplantae > Streptophyta > Pinopsida > Pinales > Pinaceae > Pseudotsuga > Pseudotsuga menziesii. Next base: position 132,315 of record LPNX010223531.1, read on the forward strand.
AAGCTCTTTCCAAAGGAAGAAAAAAATAGAATACAATCTGGGAGTTAAGAGATGCAAACAATGAATAGATCTCCAGTTTTGAAGGAATGACATAGATTGGTAAAACTTATGTCAAAAATCTTTTCAAAGTGGACCAATAGGATACAATTATGGAAGTCATCCAGACATCTATTTTCTTCCCGAAAAGGATCTCAGAAGATGACAATGTGGATTTTATGGGAGAGGTCTCGGAAGATGAACTAAAAAGAATTTTGCATAGCTTCCAGAAGGACAAAAGTCGAGGCCTAGATGGCTGGACCATTGAATTATTTCTGGAAGCCTATGAGACAATTCATCCTAAGGTTCTTCACATGGTTGAAGAATCCCGGGGAAATGGGCATGTTCACCCTCCACTTAACATAACTTTCCTTGCCCTTATTCCAAAAAAAGAGAACTTGGTCAATCTGGAAGATTTTAGGCTTATATCCCTCTGCAATTTCACTTATAAAGTGATAACAAAAGTGATTGCTCAATGTCTAAATAAGGCCTGCTCATCTCCTCTTTTCCTTTCAGAGAGGGGCCTTAAACAAGGATTCCCTCTTTATCCTCTCTTATTCTTATTGGTAGTAGAAGGAATGAGTAGGGCTATTCTAGATGCAAAGAGGAGAGGGTTGTATGAGGGAATCAAAATAGCCACAAACCTTAGTACCACTCAACTATTGTTTGTAGATGATATCCTCCTCTTCTGCAATGACTCAACTCGTGAAGCAGAAAAGCTGTTAGCAATTTGGTAGATCTTTTGCAAAGCCACAAGCATGATGTTAAGTGAGAAAAAATACACTATTACCAATTTTAACCTGGAGTAGGACATAATTAGGAGAATTTTGGACCTTTTCCATTCATTGTCATTTAATTGGATGATGGTCTAAAGTACCTCGGTTTTAGGATAAAACCAAATTGCTACAAGAAATAAGACTGGAATTGGATGCTGAAAAAAATGGAATGCAAGGTAAATATCTGATGCAACAGATATTGGCTCTTGAGAGAAGGAAGGATAATTATGGTAAAATCAGTTCTTGAATCCATTCATGTATATTGGATGTTATTAGCATGGATCCCAAAATCCATTTTGGAAAGTCACGAATTTTTTTCTAAAAATGATTATGGATAGTAAACAAGGATCAAAAAGTCCTCCTCTAGGTAAACTAGGATCAAATTGCTAGACCCAAATCTCTGGGAGGGTGGGGGATAAAAAACACTGCACTGTTTTCCAAAGCTCTAGCATCTAAAGAAGGTTGGATTCTTATCAAAATGAAAAGTTTGTAGAAGGTGGTGGTATATCATAAGTACATAAGCCTAATACCTCTTTCGGATTGGATTAGAATATCAGTCCTCATCACTCCTTCATCTAGCTCAATTATTTGGAAGGAAATCTGCAATGCTTTTCCACTCATTCACAATGGCTTATCTTGGAAGGTTGGAAACGGGATAAGATTTAGAATTGGTGCATACCCCTAGCCTAGAATCCAAGTAAACCACCTTCTTCCACACCGTCTCATTCAGTTTCTGCAACACAAAGGCCTCTTTCACTTAAATCAGATTGCTGACCCTGCCTCTACAAACCTATAGCAGCAAGGGTGGCTAGGATGCAGGGAGCTTTACATCCCATGCATCTGGACTCAAAATTGGAACAGTTTCATTTCATCCCTTTTCCTTTATCATATTAGGCCCGTAGATACAAAGGATGAAATGGTTTGGGAACATGTTGCACATGGAAGTTACACCCCAAACACTGGATACCAGCAGCTTTGTCTCACTCCTTTCCAAAATGAACTGAAATGGTGGAAACCAAGGCTTTGAAAGCTTAAATTCCCTCTGAAGGCAAAGGTTTTCATGTGGTGCGCCCTCTCTAATAGTACTCCAACCTGGGGTAGAATGTAGAAAATATCTATGGAAGGGCCATGTTGGTGTACTCTTTGCAAAAACAATGAAGAATCTGCCAATTATATTTTCCTCGGTTGCTCCTTTACAACTCATTCATGGTCACATTTGCAAGCTATGCTGAATCAAAGATTCGACTGGAACGAAAATTCCTTTGAAGATGCCTAGAAAACTTGGTCCACCTCTTCTCATCTAGCGCATCTTAAATCGCTACCCCCTATCCATACTTGGGGTGTTTGGATAGCTCGAAATAATGCAATCATTTAGGAAAAATCCTCATCACCTAAAGCCATAGCAAAACAAGGTCTTGACATCCTTTATTACTTCCCTTAGAACAAAGGTGCATGGACTGTAACAATAGTCACAGAGTAATAGATTGATTCTTATATGCCTTGGGATTTTTTTTATGGGGTCTCACAAGACCATAATTGTGGGGGTGGAACCAACCTTTTTCTAAATCAAAACCACCAATTTCAAATCCAAATGGGTCTTGGAACAGGCACAAATAATTATGGAGAGCTCATGGATCTGAAACTCCTACTCTGCTTCGCCCAAGAAAAAGGCTGTAGAAATCTCTATATTTTTGGAGATTCACTTGTAATTATCAATTGGGTGAACAAATTTCAGCGCTACATAAATCTTTCTCTCAGTTCAATTTTTGAAGAAGTAAACAGACTCAGGACAAATTTTGACCACATTTCATGCCATCATGTTTAAAGGGAAAGAAACACAATTGTTGATCTCCTATCCAAAGAAGGCTTGTTGAATATGGAGCACGATACTTGGATTTTTTTGAAAATAGGGATGCAGAAGTATATGGGTTTTTCCACAGGCCGTTCATAGAATTAACTCTTGCTGAAAATACCTCTTGAACAGTTAGACCTTTTCAAGAATTTTTTTGCAATATTTTGTCTCCCAGCTTCGGTTAAGAGTTTCAAGCAGTTTTTTGTAATATCTTCAGAACTATGTGGGACTCAAGCAGATTGTTATATCCTTGAGATTTTCAGCTTAGTAGTATTTCATGGACAGTTTAATGACCAAGTCTTATGACCTGGAATGTTGGAGACATTTTTTGTTTTATTTTTTGGTATGTTTAATAGGGGTATGCAGGGCATACATACTATGTAAAGAACCTCATTTTTATCAATATAAATACAAGCCTTTTTTCTTGGATAAAAATATAGTTATGACAAGTTTTACTTACACATATTATCTTGTTAGTTTAACAAGTTATAACAAAATAAATAAGAAAGAAAACTTAATACAATAAGTCATATATTCAATACACATTGTTGCAATAAAATGGATAGAAACTTAATTCTAAATTTTCTTTATAAAATAATATTGTAAGGCATGATAGGAATAACATGAAGCTTTATGATTTCACATCTAACAAAAAATATTTATAATATTAAGGTAGTGTATATATAAACAATCTATTATTCTTATTTTAAATGATGACTATACAAAATTTAGAAAGATGATACATGACATTATGATACATTTTTTATTATTCCTATGGGCGTATAAAATTTAGAAAGATAAATAAATACACAAAAGAAGAACATTTTTCCACAGAAAAAAATTGTAATCTTTTATTCAAAATTACATACCTCATATGAACCACTATCAATATTAAAACTGATCAGTGTCCATTATCGCCAATCATTTAGCATATAAATGCTAATTACAAAAAGATAGCAATTGATATAAAAATCAACTTGTATCCAATCCACCTAGTATCAAATATCACAAACTACAATCCAAAACAGAAAGTAGGTTATTAACAAAATGTACATCAATAATAATCACTGATGGATGTCATCTTACATAACTTCAAATCTACTGATCTCAAGTCCTATCACAGTCAAGATAGATAATCATTGTCAAGATCTAGTACAAGTATCATCTAGTTAGCCTCATCAAAACTTTTAATAACCCTTGACCATCAAGTATCTATAAAGAAAACGTTTTCAGACTTAAATCAGCCTGAAAAGTAACAGTCAAAACTGTCATATCCACATTGGATGCACATAGTTATAAAACACCAAAAGGAACAGAAAGATAGATCCATCAAATAAAGTCTGTCACTTAGACAGTATGATATTCAGTCTTCCCACTAAATCTCATAAACACCCCCATCCTAGACTAAAAAATATGAAAAGTCTCATATGATTCAGCTCCTCTAAATTTCTTGATTCTCCAATGACCTTCGACCACATGAACATCTGCATTCGCTAAAGTATCTGCCTTAGAATTCCTTTAACGTTAAATGTGCTTACACTCAACCTTTTCCAGGAAATTAGAAAGATGAATCACCTCCTGTAATATCTGCGTAAGTAGTATATTATTTATCCTATACTTACCAGATACCCAATTAATCACCAACTGAGAATCCCCAAAGATCTGCAAGCATTTCACTCCCTGCTTGAATGCCAAAATTATAAGCAATTTTAAGGCAGATAGCTCAACAAAATTATTAGTACCCATCCAAAGTCCAGCAGAGAAAGTGAAGAAATGATCATCAGAAAGGTACAATATACCTCCAGCCCCATCAAAACCAATATGATGATTAGTTTCAGATTCCAACTTGCACAGATAACACCTACCGGGACCCACTCTACCTCTTCTGCATAGTATATTCCAGGTAAGTGATTTTCCTGAAAACAGAGACCAACAGTATAGTTTTGATTTTAGTGGACAGTTTTGTTTCCATAACCATTTCCACCACCAGGACCAATCCAGATCATTCCTATCTTCAATAAGATAAAAATAACCTGCCTTTGGAGTATACTTACCAGTTTTAGAATAACTCCAAACCAGCTGATCATCCTCATTAGAAATTCGAACATGACTGGATCTCAGTAAAGCAACATAATTATTCCAAATTATGATTTCCTATTCCACAAATCCAAATGAATCAACATGTAACCAGCCCTAATCCTGAAGCAATATTGTGCCAAGGCATGCAATATCCTTTAACACAGAAAAACCAACATCATGAAGTTTATCAATCATTGGAGCTGGTAAAACATGTCTCCATTTACACCCAAGCCAGGGGTCAATACCAATACGTGTTATAGCGGATTTCACCACACTAGGTGAATCACACATTGTATGGCCTTCCCCTATCCCGCTGCGGACTCATTATTCCCTATGGACCATTTATTTTCTTTTGATGTATCATTGACCATCCCTAAAAAAATTAGAAAAATGATATACGCGTCCTTTTCCCCGATAACCGCATACATATACGGATATTCCCTCTATAGTCGCATACATCGAGATGTGTGCATAATCCAAAACTGTTGGACCGTTCCTTGTCATGAATCTGACTCATATGACTCCTGGCCTTCCATATGCCTTGAGATCGCACGAATTCGACCTTTCAGTATCACTTTGGAAAGCTATATAAGGAACCATTAAGACATTGAAAGCATAGGAGGGAATTGAGAGTACCGAAACTATAGTCCATTGTTGCCAGAACTATACTTGAGTCTGCATCCCTTTGTCCCTTTGGAGCACTGTTGTGTTCTTCCCAAGCTTGCCTTTGTTAGTGAGCTTTCTATCGGAGTGATGGAGGATTGAGGTGGTGGAGGCCCAAGTGGGGGATTCAGTTTCTCCGGTGCGCAGACGTGCCATCAGAGGTTGTATCTTGTAATCCCTGATTTATTTTACTAGAAATATCTTTTCCTGTCCAGTAATGTGTATTTGAATGAATGTTGCTTCCATTGGAATATGTCAAATGCTTATACATTATTGATTATATATGCTAGAATAGATCTAACACCATGAAATATAGTATGCTTGTATTGTTTACTTGTTGTTGAGGACGTGCTATAACAATTCAAGCTGAAGATTGGAAAGCTCAACAGGGATCTACTTCAACCATCCGGAATAAGGTACGAGGTTCGATCCTTTAGTATTAGATGTTTTTATTTCTATTGCATATTGGGAAAGATTGATTTCTGGAGTCTAGCTATCTGTTGTGGTACCCCAAGCCATAGGAATTTCTCTCCATAACAGAATTGGCAACTCTGCTGGGGATGTCCCTTGTTTTTATTTTGGGGTTTACGGGCACAATGGGCTTGATATTATTGACTTGCTCTCTATTTCTCCTTGTTTCTGTGTCACATTTTATAGTATGTTCATCCATTGACACTCCCCTTTATTTGTTTGACCCTTGGCCTGCTTTTTACCACTGCCTTCTCTGTCCACGCGGGTTTTTGGCCAAAAGTCGCGTACATACGCGTATTTTTGGCCAAAAGTCGCGTATACACGTAGATTTTACACTAAAATCCTTTTTTCCATGCAGGTTTTTGGCCAAAAGTCGCGTATATGGGCCTTCCCATGCGGGTTTTTGGCCAACAGTCGCGTACATGTGCCTTCCCATGCAGGTTTTGGGCCTAAAGTCGCGTATATACGCGGATGTTCTTTATACAGTCGCGTACATCCTCCCTTTTGGTGAGTTTGATGTTGGGGGAAGTTGCTGGGTGGGTTGTGAGTGTGGTTGGGTCTTCCTTGGGTCTGATGTTGTCTGTTGGATGCGTCTTTTGTGACCAGAGACTGCTTTTTCATTGATTTTTCTTTGAAAGTAGTTTTAGTCATTCTTCCTTTTTGTTTTTCCATTAGTGCATTACTCTTTTTGTCTTGGTGTCTTGCTGGGCTTGTCTTTTATACTTGCTGCAGAGACTGAGATTTTTAGATGACTTTTATTGCATTTTTCATTCTTTTATATTGAAAAATACAAAGTAGTTGCACTCTTAGTTGCATCTTAGATATGGATTTGAGGAGGTACTTGCATTGGATTGATTGGATGAGAGTCGTGTTTAGGATTTCATATAGGAAGGATTGCATTGGCATTCAGAAAGAAATATATATTTATGCATCTCATGTAGTGGCATACCCTATTTTTCATTTGACAAAGATTGCACTTAGCATTGTTTGTTATGGTGTGCATATTTATTTCACTGCTGAGTCATAATGTCATTAGTTGCACGACCATTTCCCTTTGAGTAATTACAGCCAATTAAAATCAACGCTAATTAAAATGAATTACACTCTTTTCTTTTCTAGGGTGCACCAACAAGCTTAGGTTTTAGGATCTTGGAATAGTTCATTGAAAGTTAATTCTCCAAGATCACTAAATGAAAACAATTAGGTGTCTGTCTAGGGAGTGTGTGAAATCCTTGGTATAACCATCGTTCTCAGGAAGCTCCTCTCAAAAGGGAGTCAAGCACGAGGCAGTGTGAGTGGTTATTGATTAGGATGACCCCTAGTCATAACTGAGTAGCACCGGCGATATTTCCAAGATTGTATTCGTATCTGGGGGCTCTTTCGAGAGTTTCGGGCTTTTCTACCATGCCCATACGGTCAATCCCGCCTGCGACTGTCTGCCTGAGCTTTGATTATATTGAGGTGACCTTAGTGACCTTACCTAGGATATCGAGGGGGTACTTGTAGAGGTTATTCTGCAGGTGTCCCGACCAGGTAGAGGTCGGACAGCATAGTCTCTATATGCGTTGAAGCTGAGGGCCACTATAATTGGTTACATACCTCCGCTTGTAGTGTATGGGAGTTTCGAGCCTCTCCCAGGCGAGACATACCTACTACATTCAGGAGCTCACATATCCTCCCCTTGGTTTGCTTGTATTTTTGGCTGTAGATTTTCTTAGGAGTGTGCTCTTTGTGCGCTAGTTGACCTTTGGGATCGCGGTTACTCTAATATATTTATGCTCTCTTGAGTTCAGGTCCTTTTACTTTTGGCATGCCTAGTATCCTATCACCCATCTTGGTCCTAGTATGGACACTGGTGTTAGACTTGGGGGCATCACAACCCCTTACCATGCTCGTTGATTTGGGAATGGTCATATTCCATCCTCTACTTCATTTGTGGAGGCCTTTTATTCCCTTTGCTCGGTCTTTACACCAGTGGTCACCCTCATGGGGGGTGGTAGTGGATGTGTGAACGTTGGGTCTGCACCTTACTTTCCTTTTTATGTCCCATCGTTCACCGCATTGTTTCCTTTGGGTGCTATTGTCATGATCATTCCTCCCTATATCCTATAGTTTGGATTCTATATTGACTATTTTGGGATGTTTTGGACTAATATGGTTGTCATGTAGGATCCAATTTTTGTACACTCTCTCCGAGGTTTTGACCTGTTCGTCCCTATCACAGGTATTATGTCTGAACTAGCATATAGGTTAGGATATCACATCCGCTTGCACTTATGCATTGCCTTATGACCGTTCCATCTTAACCTTAGGTATGAACCCATTCCATGGTATCACGGAACCTTCATGTTGCTGTTAGAAGTGGTACTATGTGAATGGTAGATCTTTCCTATACATGGGTGTCCTAGTTAGCTCCATTTTGCATCTGGTACCCATGCTGTGAGTCCTCTCTTAGGTCTGGGAGTCCGTTGTATAGTATTGCCATGACATTTCGCAAGAGCCTCATACTCCTCTTGATCTTATGCTGGCCATGATCCCCAGGACTCCCTTGTATCAAGTTGTGGATGCATTATCATGAGATTTTCCTGTCTTATTGAGCTTCATGCCTGCTCCCCTGACATTGCGTTTCAGCCATATAGCCTGAGCTTGTCTCATGTCTAGCCATGCAGAGCCTTTATTTATATCCTTCGCAGCTTGATTCCCTTTTTACCGGGAGGGGATTTTCCCCCGAGTGTCGATATCCTACACATGTATCCTTACATTGATCATAGGTATGTTCCACTGCTTGGAACTAGTTTGTTTTCCTTTATGACACTCGTCTCCTCCTAGTTTGTAACTATAAAGCTAGTTTATTCTTTTTTCAAGCTTTTCAAATAACTGAAAAAGACCAAAAAAATCAAAAAACCAAAAAGCCGGACAAGAAAAGATATTATCTTTGGCAGCTGTCGAGTCGTGTCGCCTTCGAACAGAGCACTATATATCACATCCATTGGTTGGGTTATAGTTTGACTTAGGAGCTGTACTCGTTATCTGAGTTTTATCTCCACTAACTGGTTAAGCTTCCAGTCCCTATGGAGCCTCTATTGATGCCTCCTGCGTCATAGAGATGTCCCAGTTTGTATATCGAGTCTATGCTGCCTTCATTCAGT
>LPNX010223531.1:143917-175744 GCA_001517045.1 Pseudotsuga menziesii
AGGACTATAATAACTTAAAAAAAATCTTTCTGATTTTCTCAAGAATACCAACACGTATCCAAAAATGCATCCAGTAAACATGAATAGCTTCCAGAACAGACTTCACCAAAATAAGTTTACCACCCTTGGATAGCCATTTGAAACTCTAGTTTTTTATCCTCATTTCCACTTTGGTGATGAGCCAATCCCAATTCTTCTTGAGATATCTTCATGGTTTTAAATGGAAACCAAGTTATTTCATACCAGATTCAATTTTCTCAATATTAAAGGAAAAAATATTCTGAATCGTAAGCAGCTCAGATTCATTTAAACTAGAATAATAAAGAGAAGATTTATCCTCATTTATAACCATTCCAGAAGCATTACAAAAAATCAGTAACACCTCATATAAAGTAGATAAGGATCTTTCAGAACCATCAGATACAAAAATGATGTCATCCACAAACAATATATGTGACAGGATAATGTTATTTACAAAGGAGATGCCCTGAAAATCCCCCCTAAGTTGTGCAGAAAGTATAAACCTACTTAATCCCTCAACCACAATCAAGAAAAGTAATGGAGCCAAGGGACAACCTTGCCTAAGTCCCCGACCATATTTAAAAAATGAAGAATCCACCCCATTAATGAGAACAACAAAAGAAACATACGAAATGCTACTCATCACCCAAGTGATGAAGGAAACAGAAAATCTCATTATAGTCATAATGACCCTCAAAAAAATCCAATTTACTCGATCATATGCCTTAGATAAATTGATCTTAAGTACCATTGATTTCAAAGCCTTAACATGAATTGAATGCAGACCTTCCTGGATGATACCAACAGCTTCATGTATCTGTCTACCAGGCAAAAACCCAAACTGTTCTTTGGATATGTATCTCCCCAAAATCTTCTTAATACGGGTAGAGATGATTTTACCAATGATTTTGTAAACAAAGTTACATAAATATATAGGTCTGAAGTCATCAAATGACTTTGGACAATCATTCTTAGGTATTAAAGCAATAAAAGTAGTATTAAAAACAACAGGAATTTTACCTGAACATCTCGAGTCTTCAATAACACGAAGAAGATCACTTCCCAAGACATCAAAAAGTACCCTGAAAACTTCCACCAGAATCCCATCTGGTCTAGGACTCTTATCATTTTTACTGACTGTCAGAATAGACTGAATTTCTTCAATGGTCACAGGAAACATAAGCTCTAAATTATCATCTTCGGATATGTCAGATGGATATTTATCAGCAATATCCAAAATCTCTGTTAAATGAAGATTTTCATCAGCATGAAACAGAGTTTCAAAATGTTGAACTCCTTCCCCAACAATAGCCTCAAACCCTTCAACTACATTCCCCCTATCATCAGCTATCTTCCAAATAGTATTAACAAATTTCCTATGATTAGCAAATTTATGAAAAAAGGTGTGTTATCATCCCCATATAATAACCAGATAGCTCTACTCTTTTGTCTAGCTTCCTTCTCTCTATCAATCAAAATATTTCTCTTACGAGCTTCCAAAGCATACAGAGAATCTTTATCAGCTTCAGTAGTATAACCAAAACCCACATTGAAGCAAGCATTCCCTAATAATAGCTCAATCTCAATTAATTCTTTAGTATCACGATCTTTTCTCTTGACAGACCAACAGATGGATACATTTTTAATCATTTTTAAATTTTCAGAGAATTCAGATGCAAATGACAAAACATAATTATTATAAAAAAATTTCCAATTATTTTTCAATAATAAAACCAGATCCTCATGTTCAAGCCAGTGAGGATTGAACTTAAAAGGACTAAAAAGAATCTTATCATGTCCCAAAATTTGCAGGAATATAGGTTGGTAATATGATTCACCCCCACACCCAACCCATTGATGAAAGCACAAATCGAATTCCAAAAGATCAACAGATATCAACAATCTGTCCAGTCGTTTACAAATATTTTCGCAACCAACTCTTCTATTATTCCAAGTGGGTAACACCACACTAGGTTCAAATATCCACAAGACCATGATCATCCAGAATTTTTGTAAAGAAATCAGACAGACAATCACTTCTAGCCCTATCACCTCAAATCTCTGATAACCCAATGGAGAAGTTCAAATCCCCACCAACAATAATCTTAGAACAATTGAGGCTTACAAAATCCAGTAAAAGGTTCCAGAAAACTTCCCTCTCAACATAAGGTCCATAAATATTAAGAAATCCTAACTCCATTTTAAGTTCAGTAGAATAAAGAGCAACAAATAGACCAAAATCCATTTCTCATGAATTAATGAATTGTAAAACTTTACAATTCCATCCCACAAGCAAACCCCCAGATTTGCCTTTAGCATCCACCAAACAAAAATACCACCCAGGTAGCATAGATTCCAAGGAACAAGAATATCGGACCCCATCACCCATAGTTTCTTGAATGAATAAAACATTAACAGACTGGTCAACCACCAACCTGCAAATAACTAGTTTTTTAGGTTTACTAGCTAAACCTCTGCAGTTTAGAGTCATGATAATCATCTGGAAACTCTAAAAGAGTCCTCCACTGCTCTAAGTGCCTCAAAATCATCAGGTAGAACTAAACCACCCATAGATAGGTCTGTAGTTAAAAAATTCCTTTTATCAGCAGAAAAAATAGGAGCCAAACAACCCTTAGAGCTGGATCGAAGAAAATATCCTGAACCCGATCCCTTCAAAGGATTGATAGGAGAGATAAAACCTAAATCCCTAAGAATGGAATCACCCAGAATAAATTCATCCAATAGATCCACTCCAGTCTCCAAATTTAAACTGCTATAAATTCCCTTCTCAACATCCATCAAAGCAGCCAGACTCAGTGATTTAATAGAAACACTAGGTTCCAGGTCAACATTGTCAGAAATATTACAAGGAATCAGAGAAATAGTATCAAAATTAATGGCTAAATCCAAAGGATTTAAACCCCCCCAACCAGAGTTGGTGTCAGCAACCAAAGATTTAGGATCCTCCTGACCTCGTAAATGAAAACACGAGGAAACAACAGGAACAGATTTCTTAACTCTCCAAACTTTAGTCATAGGAAGCCTATTAGTCTATTTCTTTTGAGATGGTAATAGACAATGATTAGAAAGATGTCCATAACAGTGGCATCTATTGCACCTGAAAGGAAAACCAACATAGTCTAATGGCTGTGTGAGAACATGATCGCCTTTTTGAATGACAATATTAGCAGCTAGTCCATTTCGCAAATCCAATAAGACCAAAACTTTCCCAAGACAACAAATACCAATATCCAAAAAAGACACATCAGCTTCAAGAAAGGTACCAAGAGAATTGCCCAGTGACCTAAAAAATTCCACAGACCAAAATTCAAAAGGTAAATTGGGCAATTTCACCCAAATATGAATGGAATCATATCTTTCGATACGAGGGTCAAATAAGGGTGTCCATCATTTAAGGAAAAGTCCTGAATTATCCCATTTCCAAAATCCTTTCAAAATAATGTCCAAATCCACAGCCTTTAGAAATTTGAAAGCAATCCAACCTTTGGGAAGGATGAAGATCTCTAGACAATGACTAATCGAAGATAGCCAAGAGTCAGCAACCCACCTGTGTAAACCCTCAGCACTGAACTTCCTGCCTCCAAATATACCCACAAGAGTTAACTCATTAGTTAACACAATCTCATTAAGGGGAATGTCCTCACCTACCACGAGAATAATAGGTTTTTCCAATTTACGAACACATTTCCTATTCTTCCTGACAACCTTCTTCAAACTATGCATAGAATGGCCATCCCCAAATTTCTCAGAAACCCCGATATCCACATGCACATCAGAACCAACAACACAATCAACAAGAGGTTTCATTTGTGGAATATCCAAAGAGACCCGCACAGAACACTTATCCAGGCCAACATCAGAGGATGGTATCCCAAAATCGCCCATCAAAGAATCCGATTTCGACAAATTAACCTCTGATACCCTGTCAAAGGAGAAATCCGAAATCACCTGGCTGTCAGATAATCTACCCATCCCCGCTAATGACCGACCTCTGTCAGTCATAGAAACCTGTTGGTTCTCATTCGAGGACCCGGTATTAAGTGGAGAGCGTGCCAACGCTTTAAAATCCCATAGCGACATCAAAATCAAGTCCCCAAATGTCACAAAGATAACCCAACACCCCAATGAATACCCACCAAAGTATATAACACCACAATCTAATAGCAGAGTCCACATAAAGAGTAAGCAACCCAGATCCAGTAACACTTCAAAAGAAAAACAATATCTAGTAATAGATGAAAGAGAATGCCCCTTCAGAAAACCAAATCCACAATCCAAAGCCATTTCAATTTACAAAACTAATCACTACCTTAATCACTACTGAAGACCGTAGGACATTTACACATTGAAATATGTTAAGTTGTCCATATGATTTAGCATGACCATATTGAGTTCAATCGTGCATATACCAAAAGGAGTAGTGATTAAGGTAGCAATATATATGTATATATGTAAGTGTAACCAAACAACATTTATTACAAAACTAAGTGATATCATCGAAATGCATTTAAAATAATAATTTGTTGTGGCAAAAGATGCTAGATTTACAATTCAGTATGATACAAATTGTTAACATGCGTGTTATGTCATTACATGTTAACTTTAAAAAATATAATTATGAAAAAAGATAAATTTTATATACATACTTAATATATATGATAAATAAAAAATAAACACTAGATTTGGACATAAATAAAATTACTATAATAATAATAATACTAATAATATGTTTATAAGTTTTGAGTCTTAGTTTTATTGTGTTGAATAAGATTACAGTCAATTTAAATCCATTTTAATTAGAATTTTTTTACAACTTTAATCACTTTTTGCACTTGTAAATCCATGGTTGACATGGATCCATGTTTGTTTATAAAACAATGCCAAAACATAATTCTAACCCATAGCAATGTTAATGTTTATGATATGTATTGAATACTGATACATTTGCCTAAAACTAATGGAACAATGAAAACTACATAGCTATATGTGACCTATTTTTAGTACTTCTTCTCCTATCAATCATGAATGTAGTGAGTTTATAACTTGTTCTAAAATCATACTTCTTCTTTTTAAATGGTTATTTGAAATAATTGCATCTCATGAATAACTCACATCTTTTACAAGTTTATAATTGGGTATCTTTTCATGTATTACTAAACTATTTCTATTGGAATAATAATTCATATGATTATGGATGTTTTTTTCACAGTGGTTAGATATTGTATCAAGGCTTCTGGATATTCAACACATATCCATAAGCATATCCCAAAGAACAATCTTAAACTTCAACACAGTAAATATCCAAAAGTCTTGATAAAATAATAGTGCATTCCATTCAATGTTGCATATTGTCTAAATCAAATGTTAATATATGGGTAGTTGGTGTATAGTTTATTGTAATTTAGAAAGTGCTTATTGCTTGTGTTGGTTCCCTCCAACTAAGCCCTTTTTTTTCCAAATTTATCTTGTATATTGAAGGGTAGGGCCTCAGAACCTCAACAACAATTAACATAGACAACATCAAGTAGTCCAGGCTTCATGGTGCACATGGCGCACTCAATAGCTTGCATGCACACACCCACACTTGCACATTCACAATTAGGAATAACAATTGTTTCTATGATTGCTAAGGTGGCCTAACTATAACATGTGGCACATCAAGAAGATAGAAGAGAGACACTCACCATAGTAATAGTTACAAAAGTATACCACCTTAAGCAACTAAATATATATTCTTATAATTGAAAAATGCTTATATGTAATAATATATATGATACAAAGATTTAGGTCCAGCATAAAGCATAATATAGTTAGTCATTCTCTATCTCTCCCACATATCATTGTACATAATATTTTAGGTATTGATAAAAATATTATTATATTCTAATTTGCTTTATGTACATTTTACTTATTATTGTTTATTATTTTATTTGGTTTATAAACCCATAACTAAATTAATCTATTTTTTCTTCAAAATTTATTAATGCATTGTTTAAAGAACATATACTAATAAAATCAATTTAACTAAACAACAACTATAATAAAATCAACTTACATGCAATTGCCACAAATTCAAGTTACACATACAATTTTTTACAAAATATTTTGTGATAAATAAAAAACATAACTCATACCAAAAGTAAATTCATATATAAATACATGTTGGCACAAAAATTGGACACTCACTTGAATATCAACCCCACACATATATAATATCTCATACCAATCATAAATTTATATATCCAAAAACATATAAATACAATAAATTAGATAAAACTCAATTTTTGTTAATAAAATAATATTGTACCAGCTAACTACCCACCCATTACAAAAATGATTTAATAAGAGAACATGAATTCATTCTATCATAGTACAAACCTCATTAAAAAATGATTTAATAAAACAACATGAATTGATTCACTTTATCATTATCCTTGCAGAAATGTACAAACCTTATTACAAAAATGATTTGATAAGAGAACATGAATTAATTCATTCTATCATTATCCTTGCAGAGATGTACAACCCTCAAAATATTCATTCTATCATTATCCTAAATTGCAGAAATGTACAAACCTCAAAATATTTAGAGAGCTTTTTCGCATGATAATTTATTTCGTTTGTGTGATGTAACAGTGTATAATGAATAAAATAAATTTTATATTATAAAATATATTTTAATATTAAAATTTTAAAACAAAGTTAAAGTTGATTTCTACAGATTATGATGTTTGAAGTGAACTTGATTTTTATCGATTATGAAGTTTGATTTAGTAGGGGATATTCAGTGAAGCAAATAATAGAAGCAATTAATTGGGATATATTCAATATTGGAGCTTAGTATTCAACTATGTAAATAATTTTTTAAATATTTTTTTTTGCATATGATATGAAATATAATAATAAAAAATTAAAATAATATAATAATTTAAAAAAAATACAATATGGTACAATATAATTATTTAAAAAGTTAAATTAATTAATATATATATATATAATTCAACAACTTAACATTAAATTTTTTTTTATGGCTACTTTTACGTCTTCAATATAAGTTACAGATAACATCTAGCATTATATAATATGGGCTTACTCATTGTGGATGTTTTATGTCTTTATTTTGAATGTTTTATGTTTTTTATTTCTTAAATATCCGCTATAGGTGTTTTATATATTTAGTTTTTTATTTTGGGTGTTTATGTTTATTTCTTTTGAAAATTTAAAGTAAGATGTATCTTAAATAATAATTATTTTCAAATTATTATTGCGTTAGTTTAGTATGGGGAGATCTTGTAATGTTACATTAGGTTATGTTCCTCTTGTAATAATAATAATTTTTGTTTATGTTGTAACGTTACAAGGCTAACAAAATAATAAAAATAAGAGATCTTGTAACATTTAATGTTTCTACCTAACAAAACGTTAAAAAGTAAAAATTTAATTATCCACAAAAAAATGTTGGCCTTGCACATGGTCTTAAAACCATCATTCTAAACAACCCATGGCAAGGTTTTAAAACCATCATTCTAAACAACTCATGGTTTTATTGTACATGGTTTTAAAAGCCTCCTAAATAATTCATGGTTTTATTGTACATGGTTTAGGAGGGCCTTGCAAATGGTTTTAAGACCATGTGCAAGGCCTCCTAAACAACCCATGATTTTAGGAGGGCCTTGCATATGGTTTTAAAACCATGTATGGGGAGGTATTGTAATGTTTGTTACTTAAAAAAAAAATAAAAAAAATATTATATGTGAACCATAAATAATATTAAATATTAATAATAAAAATAATATATGTGGACCTTAAATAAAAAGATGCATCTTTGATTTGAATCAAATCAATGGCTATATATAGGAAGCACCAAAGTTGATAGCTTAGCTTATTAATACAACTAGCGATGTGTATGTAAATATATCATATTATTTGTACTTATTATATTCTCATTATATACATATATTTTGGAAAGTTTTAAGTATAAAATTTAATAGTGTTGATAGGTGTGATATCATATCGATAATATTTAATGAAATTAAAATAACAGATTTGTATAAAAATAAATTGTTGCTTGATTAATTATATGCAATTTTCAATATCACTTAATTAATTATATGCAATTTACACAATGATATAAACAAAATGACTAAATAAATTAAAAGTTGGATTTAAAAAATATAACCATATCGAAATGAAATGAGGTGCTTGCAGAACCCATGCAATTTGCTATACTTTCTTATATGCATGTACATGTGCAATATAAACATAACAACATAGATCGATAAGTACTTGCACTTGCCTTAGACTATATTTTATACTTAGCAAAACGTAGGTCATGCACATGTAGTTAAAGGACTATTAAATAATATTAGTGATATCTAGGTCCTTATTGAAATATTAGTTTTTATAGTTGCTAGGTCTTTGAAGTTGATTAATTAAAATGTAGAAGGTTAGGCCCTTAGTGATTGACTCATTATGGCTCTCAAACTTCAGGCCTGGATATTTAGGCTTGAGACATTATCTCCTTGCATTTTCCACCTCTCGACTTGCAAAATTGTTTAATGGATCAACATGTTTGGCTTCAAATTACTCTACGTTTCAACTTTTGGCCTCTGAACCAAAACATGTTTATGGCATGTGCTGGGGTCAAAATGTTATACAAGACAAATCCTTACTGCGGATCCAAGACAATACAGTTCTCTTCTTTAAATACTTCACAGATAATAATTTGAACCAAAGTCCATTTCCGCAGAGAACAAGCCAAAAACTTTTGAGTCTCAAAGAGGTGCTGAACCAAGTTCCAACCGATATTTTTGATGCCCCAGCCTCCTTGGGCAATAGGTTTGGATAAAGACATCCAATCGACAAGATGATACTTTTTCTTATTCCCCGATGAGCCCCATAGAAAGGCGAATATCATGCTTTTTAGTTTCCCAAGAATGGATTTAGGTAAGGGAACTAAAGCCATCTAGTACACCGACATGCTAGTAAGTACCGCTTTAATAAGAACCAATCTCCCCCCCATAGACATGAGCCGGAATGTCCAGTGGGATATCCTTTTTTCGAACTTTTTGATGAGCCAAAACTAGTATTTAACCAGATACCCCATAGGTTTTAAAAAATAACCAAGATAATTGAAACTTGAAGATATGTGCTCAGTCTTAAAGGGGAGGGAGTGGGTGATTATGTTTAAGGTCCCATCATCAACATTGTTGAACAAGAAGCAGGACTTTTCCGTGCTTATGCACATGCCCGAAGCTTCACAGAAAGTGTCCAATAAAACTTTGAAAGCTATCCATTCTTCACAAGTGCCAAACCCATACAGAATCACATCATCAACAAAGAGAAGATGTGTGAGGGATAGCTGTTGAGAGATTTTGATACCTTTGATCAAACCATGTCTGCGAGCATCATCAATAAGGTGGCTGAGTCCTTCAATAACAAGGATGAATAAGAGGGGAGAAGGAGGACACCCTTGTCTGATACCACGAGAGGCAGTAAAAAAACTCGAAGGGGAACCATTGATGAGCAAAGCAAAGTTAACCGAAGATAAGCAACCCATAATCCAGTTGACCCCCTCCAGTGGCACACCAATTTGCAGAAGTATGAGCCTGATGTAGGACCAATTAACTCTGTCAAAGGCTTTTGTAAGGTCTAGCTTAAGAATAAGGACACTTTTGTTTATCCATACATAACAAATAACTACCAACACATTCACTATCTTAAAGTGTTGTACATATACAACATTAAAATTTAGCATTATATACCAGCTAACTACCCCGATCCATCACAAATGATTTAATAAGAGGACATGAATTGATTCGTTCTATCCTCAGAAATGTACAAACCTCAAAATATTTAGAGGGAGAGAGCCAAAGCTTTGTCTATCTTAAAAGAGTTGTATTAATAAGAGAACATGAATTCATCCATATCCTAAATTGCGTAAATGTACGAATTTCATTCATTCCATCCATATCCTAACTTTGAAAACTTTGTCAAGATTATAGAGCTTTTTCGCATGAGAATTTATTTAGTTTGTGTGATGTAAGAGTATATAATGAAGAAAATAATTGTGTATTATAATTTATATATTTTAATATTATAATTTTATAAAGTTAAAGGTGATTTCTATTGATTATGATGTTTGAGTTGAACTTGGTTTATATCGATTATGATGTTTGATTTAGTGAAGCAAATAAGAGACGTAATTAATTGGGATGTTTGATTTAGTGAAGCAAATAAGAGACGTAAGAGAACATGATTTATATTGATTATGATGTTTGAGTTGAACTTGATTTATATCGATTATGATGTTTGATTTATATCGATTATGATGTTTGAGTTGAACTTGATTTATATCGATTATTGATGTTTCAAAACTGGAGTTTAGTATTCAATTATGTAAATAGATTTTTAAATATATATATTTTTATTTTATTTTATAATATAAAATATAATAATAAAAAATAAATACAATATCAAATATAATTATTATATATATAAAAACATCTCAACAATAATATTTTTTTATATTACTATTTCTACGTCTTCAACTTCTCGCATTATAATATGTGCTTGCTCATTATTGTGGGTGTTTGAGGTCTTTAGTTCTTTATTTTTAGTGTTTTATATTTTTTAAATTTAAAGTAATATATATGCTCTATAATATTTTAAGTGTTTTATGTTTTTTTATTTTTTAAAATTTAAAAAAATATGTTAAACTATAATTATTTTAAATTATCATACAAATTTATCAAAGATTATATTATGTTATATTTAAAATATGTATGAATAAGCATATTGCAAGTTATGTGTTTGTAAATATTATATTATTTGTTTCTATTATATTCTTATTATTACATATTATTTGGAAGGTTTTAAGTAATTAAAATTTAATAGTGTTGAGCATAGGATTACAATTTTAAAACAAACTAATTAATGTGTTTCTTTAAGTTTTATAAACTAAAGTTTGGTCTTAGTGGACGTTAACTATCATCATCAATATAAATCACATTTATATGTAAAAAAAATAATAGACAAATGTTGCTTTAATCATATATAATTTTCACTATTACTTATAGTATATATTTAACCTCTTTTTTAACCTTGTTTTATGCGTTCGTCTTTCAATTCACTTTAACATTCTTTTTCTTTTATATTTAATATATATCAAAGAAAAAAACAACCTTTTTTTAACTTTGTTTTGTGTGTTTTAATTCACTTGGCATTCTCTTTCTTTTTTCTTTTATATTTACGCCGTAAGGCGTTTCTCTCCGAACAAGTTCGGAAAACCACTGTTCACTTTCGTCTATGGCTCCAATCGGATTTTGCCACGTGTTTCGCGTTTGCCTGTTGGTTTTTTGGTTTACCAGCTGTTTCCTGAAGTTTTCCACCGCCTCGGACAATGCTTTTCGTGGTCATAATTTTAATATATATACAGTATATGCTTTGTTTTGCCCACGGAAAAAGAATAGAATTCTTCTTCGTTGCACGGAAGTGGAAGGGTTCGTTTATTTTTAAGCTTATCAGACGCATTACATTCATGGATTCGAAGTGTCTGTCTTTGTCTCGCCTGCCCAGTAACGGCCTTCCAAACTTTGTTCTTGTAAGTTGTTCGAATTTGTTGGTAAGTAAATTTTACTGCTATCGCCTGCTCAATATTTTCAACCTTTTCTGTATTGCATTCCTAAGTCTTGTTTAAATAAAAGTGTGTCTTTTATTCCATTTGACGTACTCTGCATCACAAATCTGAGAGGCATTTGGTATTTCATTTGACAATGCAAAAGATTTTCGCCTCTCATTTGATAATTTACAAACGTTTGCATTTCACTTGGGCAGCTATAAAACACGGGGGCAGAATATTAGTTATCAGGGTTCGAGAATAATTTTGGCTCTCAGGGTTTGAGAAGAATTTGCAGCTCTCAGGGTTTGATAATTAAATTCAGCTCTTAGGGTTCGATAGACTTGAAGAAACTTTAATATTTTGTTGGGAAACGTTTGTGAGGATGTTGAACAATGAGGAAGGAGTGAGCGGGAGCTTAAACAGGATAAGCATGTCCCAAATGGGTTGGCGGAGGGTTCCCGATGTTCCAGCGGAGGAGGAAGAAAGTCCCACGTACCTGAATACCTTCCCCAATTTCCCTTTCCTGGTCATATCAACTGACAAGCTATCTGCACAGTATACTGGTGAAGCGCAGGATGGCTACGATGTCAGAGCAATACATGGTAACTGCCCTGCTCCGGTTTGGAAACTTCTTTACTACTTTGAGATTTATGTTAAGGACAAGGGACATAAAGGCAACGTTTCTATTGGCTTCACCGATGCACACTTCAAGCTTACCAGACAACCCGGGTGAGATGCACTTGCTTATATTATAGATTTGAATTTCTTCTGTCATTCAGGATGATTGTAGATCAAATGCTTATTATATCTTCATCTTGATTTTGAATTTGCCTCGTATGGCATTACTGCTGGGAAGATCAGCATGTTTGAATTTTATAGAAATTTCATACAATATATAACATCATTTTGCTATGTTACGAGATATGGCACAATATGGTATCCTTTTGGTCAAGAAGCTGCCAAGATATATAAATAGTAGAGAAAAATCAGTTCATGGGAGTGTCCCAGCTAATGGCAGCCGTTAAAGAACACAAACATAGCTTTAAAAAAACTAAAAGAAAACAAAATAAATACACTTAAACATTATGTTGTGAATTTGATTGTATTTATAATATGGATACTTTACTTATGTTAGATTAATCTCAAAACTTGAATGGATTTCGATTTACTAAATCATCTCTTACATGTATAATATGCATAGTGCAAGGGGAACCGTTTCTTACCTGTAATCTCTTTGGTTCTTGTTTCTCATTTTGTTGTCATTTCTTGTTGCATTTGTCGTTTCTCACTTCTGGTAGCATATTGTCCTTGCACACCAAAATTGTCCATCAGACTGTAGGAATGCTTTAGTCCAACTTTCAACTCAGGTCCTCTATGTAGGATTTTGTGATTAATTTTGCTTTTTCATTGAGTTTTCATGTTGTCAAAAGTTGCCAAAGAGAGGTGTTATTGTTGATCTTTTATTCAGCACATGTGTTATTGCAAATGGGGTACTACTGTAAAACTCGTGTTGCCTCCCTTTGTTAGTAGCTAGATTCTACACTTTGCCTATAAGAAAAGTTTTGGAGTAATTGTGATTTTTTTTGTTAGTTTGGTTTTTTATTCCTGGATTTGCAACAATAAGTCCTTAAGGCTTAAACAATCAGAATTATTAATTTCTTACTTATTTTATGCAACATTCTTATCTGTATTGGTTTGACACTTCAACAAGTGATATTGTACTGTTTGTTTTACTCAAGGCTAAGGAGTTCCGAAAGGCCAAAAGCATGCAGAATGGTGAACTAGCTGTAGAAAATATGAAAATGGGGGCTTTTGCAGGCTTCCATAGCAACTACAGACACCCGCTGTCAGTATGTAGTTACAAGTGTTAAACATCAACAGCAAAATAAGCTGACGCCCTCAGATCCCCCCAGGGATGCGAGTTCTGCTGGGTATGTTAAATCACTTCACTAAAAAAATGAGGTTTTTGTTTTCTGAGTTGGGTTTTGATTATTTCCTGTACCAACTGTTATGTTTGTATGTTTTGTGAGCTAGTTTTATTTTCATCTGCTATGTTCTTTAGATCTGTTCAAAGTTGGGTATTGTTTATATAATGGTTTCGATTGATATGTATGAGTTAAGAATCAATATTAACAAAAAAAAAATGCAGGAGCCCAAATCAATATGGTTCCCTAATCATCTCAATAAACACTCTTCTTCTTCTCTATTCCTCTCATATTCCTCTCATAAGTCAAGTAATGTATATTGATCACTCTAGCTTGGTATGAAAGGGTTAAAGGATTCTTGAAGTATCCTTGACCACTCTATCTAATTTACAAACTCCTACTCACATCTCCCATGTATATTACTTTGAAAATAAAGAGGGTTGGATTTAGCAATCCGCATCTTGATGTCGAACTGGTAAGGCTTCCCAGTAGGATAAGGGCATGCATTCCACTGGCAGGTCCTGGGTTCGATCTCTAACATGTCCATTTTTCAACAAGAAGTAGCCAACCGTGAGACCGTGCTGGCCTAATAAGGATGGAGATTCTGTTACAGTCATGAGCTACACCAGCTCAAAATAAAATAAAAAAATTGCTGAGAAAGGACAATTTCAGATTTGTAATGGGTGTTGTGTTTTTTTGTTGGCATAGATTCCCGTAGTCTGTTATGCAATGAGGAATTGATTTTGTTTGTTGCCTAGAGTAATGTAAAATTATTGTGTGTTTTTTTGTACAAAAGACTCGTTATGACTAGGGTATGTATTGTTTGCTTCTCTACAGACTCCTTTCTATTGCAGAGGAGACTTTAACAGAGTTTCTTTCGAAGGCTAACGCGTCATCATTGCTTACATCTATTCAAGTTCCATTGTTCCGTAATAGAGGTCTTAGTTTATTTATGGGGAACCTTGCTGGATCCCGTGACGCTAGAATGTGTGGCGAGAGGGGGCGAGGGCAACCAACAGGTATGCCCACCCAAGCAAGCGCTTCCTTTCCTTCAAGGATTGTCTGGCTGTAGTTCCTAGACAATGAAAAGTAGTGAGCTATCCATCCGACATAGGCAGGATTCTATAATTAAGACCCTCCCTGAACTAACTTACCATCCCCCATTCTTTGACTCGGAAGCCCTGAACC
The DNA here is from genome assembly GCA_001517045.1 of Pseudotsuga menziesii. Taxonomy (NCBI): domain Eukaryota; kingdom Viridiplantae; phylum Streptophyta; class Pinopsida; order Pinales; family Pinaceae; genus Pseudotsuga; species Pseudotsuga menziesii. Next base: position 158,693 of record LPNX010223531.1, read on the forward strand.
GGCCCCTCTCTCTTCTTTATGCTGCAAAGGAAATGCTGTTGAGTGGATCCAGATTCCTGGGATGAAGGTTTGTTCTCTAGTTTTCTGCTGAATAACATTTTAGGTTACTATTTTCTATTGATAGTTTATAATGAAAGTGGGGCATTTTGTACAGCCTGGTTCGGATGCTATTGGGATTGTCACTATTTCACATGGGTGTACTGGAGTAGCTGCACGAGCTTGTTCTCTTGTTGGTATAGACCCTTCAAAGGTAAACATATCTCCATTCCCAACGATCTATGTCTTCATTGCAGGTTGAAAGAGGATTTGGTTCTTATTTTTTGTTGTTTAATTCTGGTTGCGGAGATTCTCAAAGATCGCAAATCTTGGCTTTGGGATTGCCGTAGTGTGGATGTTGTTACCGTTTTCACAACTGGAAATGGAGGAACCATTGAGCTCTTATACATGCAGGTAAAACGAATTGTAGACTGAGAACTTTGTAGCCATATAGAATTTGTGAAGTGTTCATCAATGCCTAATTTGAATGCTAATACTAATTGCAGATGTATGCACCGACTACTTTAGCTCCTGCCCGGGATTTCTTGACTCTTAGATACACCTCTGTATTGGAAGATGGTAGTCTTATGGTAAGTTGGATATTTCTTGCTGTGACTTCTGAGTTTAAGAAAAAATCGAGAGTTCTGGCCTAAGATCTAGAATGTTACTGATATCATTGTAATGCGATATAAATTGTCTGCTTCTATGGCTGCTTTAGTTTAATTGGGGAAAATCTATTAATATGGATTGCTCTTTACCTTTTTAAATGCTACATTTGTTAGTTTGTACTTCCTGTTGATTATTTCTTAGTGATTTGTGGGTGAGAGTTCTATACAAAATCATTGTTGTGGGATCTTTTTCCATGTAGTTAGGTTGGACTTCAAGTGCCTTTCCTACAAGAATGGTGTTCTGTATAGTTTGCTGGTTTATCTCATTTCTTAGTATGTTTTTTACATCATTGGAATTCCAAAAGTTAATGCTCTTCAAAGGTTAATGCTTGCAACCAAACAACCCTTTCCAACAAATTCTATGATTAATAGTTTCTGAGAATTCTATATCTAATTGGATACTAGCCATTTACATTTTCTCTTATCTTTTGTATTGCACAACGAGTTATTTGTATGATTTATGCTCGAGATAACATTTTCTAGTAAACTATGCAATCAAAAGAACTGAATATTGCATATCATTTTGCACATCAGATTGTCAACATGATTCTGGGATACAAAGTGGCATGTACAAGTCCTCATATATAACAGTTAATAAATGTAATTGATTGGGGATTTCTATGAACATTATGCCATGCAACTTATTCATCTTTGGTTGGGACTTCATGAGTCATATAATACAACAAGAATTCTTATATTCACCTTTCTTATTTCAAGATTGAATGGTCTCTTTCAGTATTGACTTGGCCATTGTGTAAAATGGAGACTTTTTTATGCTTGCAGCAACTGAGGGGTTACCTGACTTGACACTGATTTTATTTTTGTGAGATACTTTGGTTGGTGAGATGCATACTATCATATACTGAACTAGGATCTCCATCTAATTAACTTATTAGTACTCATATAAGTCAAGTATTTGAATAGATTTTTAGGAAATTGTAAGTCAATCCTGCCACTATACTATTTAATATGCGTGCTTTCAAAAGAAAAGTAATATGCAGAATGTGACAGCAGGAATGTCCCAAATAAGAGAAGTGAACCCCACTACTAAACAATGGGAATTTACGCTTAAGCGTATGAATAAAACAACAGTTTCTGTGGTTCTACATCTGTGACCCAAAATATTATACCACAATGGTATTGAATTCAGAGGTAAGCTGAATGAATGGTGTTTGGTGACATTTTCCTAAATTATCTTGAGCCCATTTTCATTTGGTTTCCATAGTTTTATGTCTCTATGATCTCAGAAAAGGACGGGCTTTCTTTTCATCCCTCGTTTATAAGTTGAGCCGGTTATTGAACGTTGGTGAGCTTGTGAAATTTTGTTATTCTTGGATGTGCCATCATAGAAAATGGCAGCCAGATAGGAGAAATTTACAGATCCCAGTGAGATGTTTACGATTGGGATATTATAATTTACCTTGAAATTCTTGAGGCCAAATAGCGCAGGAGTTGCAATGGAGGTTAACGGAAAGAACATGGAAGGTTTGGTGTAGCCGTCGAACTCTGCAATATGGTCCAGATGTTTATGAACACTGGTCCCATTGTTCCTACATAGATCAGATAGATTAGTAAAAAAAACCTGAAATCAATTCTTCCAAGCAGTGGGATTGTGACTATGATCCTTCTCGAATTGATCGCTGAACGCCTGGATTGCCATCCAACCGCAAAGGAACCAGCCTGAGCCATGCATTGGTGTATTGTTCACCAGGAATGTGCAGGGATTGGACAATTCAGTTCTTGTTTTCCTCTTTGAACTCGAAGCCACGATTTCCTACCTCGTTCATTTCATGATCAATGGCAGCCTCTTTTGTTTCTTTCAGCACATGGATTGTCAGGACCATCGGCGTTTTATCTCGGCCTACTTTCAAGTGAAATTAAAAATCCTTTGCTTATAACAAAAGTTTCATTTATCATTCAAGGGAGTTAGTTAAGGATTTATGTTTAAAGGTAAGTCGTGTAACTTGTGCAGAATTGAACTTAATTATGACATTCAAGTAAATTGCCGACACTCACTTTATACTAACATGGCATAAAAATTGTTTTACTGAAATATATGATACTTCAGCCAGTGCAAAATGGCCTTTAGGCATTTGGAAGTATTTCTCCTTCAAAAATTGAATTCTGTTATTATTTCATTTTCGTTTTCTCATGAAGGAAGATTATTTATTTGATGAGATAAGTTACTTCATATTTTGTTTATTACGGATTAAATTCTCTGTTTTTGGTGCAAGCAACTTGTTTTCTCTGGGGATCTTCTTGTCCCCAATGTAAGTTTCCACTTCTGATATCTATTTCACCTGTAATAGCAACCACCCATTTCAGGGTCACTATCCATAGACTTTTCTTACCTAAAGTGATTTCTCTTAATAGTTAATACACACTTGTGTTTGCAGCTTTCCAACATATCCTCCAGATTTCAATTTTGCACAGGTATTATCAATAATAAAAACTACTGTGTTTGTGTGATTGGGCTTTCATCTTTTATTAATTTTTGGTTTTGGTTTAGATTTTGCTTGCAACACTGATGAGTTCATTTTAGATTTTCATATTTTTGAGGTCTTTGTTCCCTTTTCAATCAAGTGAAGTTACTACTGAAAGCCATGTATTTATGTACCAACTTTTTTAGGTTGTAATTAGGGGTGTGAGAGGAAATGCCTCACCTCAACTCACTTGTTCATGTCTTGTATGTCCATGTCTACTTGGTTTGTTGCAGGGATTTTATAATCCATATGCAACACCCCAGTCTCCACAACTATGCTGGCCCAGTAGCAACAATGTATCCTCATGCACAAGTATCACACGGTGCGTCTAGATATCCTGCATCACCAGGATATATGCAGGGTCCACATATTGTTCAGTCTAGTAGCCCAGGATTGGTAGCTACAACGACTGCTTTGTCAAAGTATGGGACTGCAGCATCAACACAAAACCCTGGTCAGTCTTCGAGTACATTCCACTCGCATATTTATGTCAAATATTATAATCATTTTCAATTTCAGTGGGTTTTGTAGTAGATAAAAAGTATATTAACATTTATACTATGTTTTTACTTTTGATGAATTCTTTCTCATGCAGGAATGGCACTAACAGGTGCAAATTCGGTCTCTGTAAATCGGAGTCCAAGACAGACACCACAACAATATGCAGTGCCATTGGCTCTTCAACAATATGCGGCTGTAGCATCTTCTGAATAGGTCTGTTTCCTGATGTATGTTTTATGGCTAATGAAGAGAGAGAGGGTAAAGAGAGGAGGCATACTTCTTCAACAATGACATATGGCCTTGAAAGAAATAATGTGTATGATGAAATCCTATATATCTTTAAAAAAAATGATAAACCTTTGCTTTAAGTTTTGTTTCGATCTTAAATGGATGAGAAAAAGGAGAGTAAACAAAAAGTTGGGTGTTGGGTGGCGCTCTGTGGGAAGGGGAGGTATTTTAGTTTACAGAATGGTAGAATAAAAAGGAAAGTGATAAGTTCGATAAAAAAAAATTGGAAACCTAAGAAATAGCGAGTGGGTCTTTTCGTTTTTAATATCCATTGAAATACTATCCTCATTTTTAATATCCACTGAAATACTATCCAGGTCTTATGGGGAACTGACACATCATATGAGACTGTTGAATGGTCTTATCATGCAGACAATGATAATCTGTGCAAAGGACTTGCAACAAACTAAACGAAAGATGGAGATTAAGCCATGTTGTACCCTACCTTTGTTTTGCGTTTGTCCTATATATATCTCATCATTTACATTCAATCAGCTGTTGTGTTTGTCCTATATTATCCACTCAACCGCATCCAACCAGCTCTAAAGCTCACTTTGTTGTTAGCTTTATTGATTGATAGGAAACATTAGAAAGTTCTCCCAAAGAGCACGAAGGTGCAAGATAGGAATCTGAATTGAATGAACCAGCTTTATAAATAATTATCTGCAATGCTTCCTTAGATACCAGATGCAAATCTTGGGTCATATTTCTTCTTATTTCCTCATAAATACTAGGCCACTGTTAGTGTTGCTTTAGGAGTCGAGTGAACTGAAGAGAAAATAAAGTCATTTTGGAGATTTTCAAATATCTCTGTCACTGTTTTCCTTTCTGTTTTAAGAAAGATTGCTATGAGCAAGTGATATCATGGCTGATCCTGGTTTTCTCTCTGGGTTTATTGGTAAAGGCATCGACATAGCAGTCGACCAGATTCTTCACCATGCTAACATTGCGCTCCGCTGTAGGAAAGAATTGAACTCTTTGAGAGAACTGGTAATGAGCATAAAGCCTATTGCAGCACAGATCCATCAATACCGTCTGCAATTGAATAGAGAGAGAGGAACATCCACTGTTGAAAGCCGTAATAATGCTTCACAATGGGTTAAAAAGCTGCACGATCTTCTTCCACAAGCACTGCCAATATTGCAACAGTGCACAATACCAAGTTTCAAGCAGTGTTGAGAATGGTTTTACTTCTACAAGCCGAGGCCTTCCTATTACATTTGGTAGCTAGAAAATCTCTCGTTACTTATCAGACTTCCACTATTGATCCTCCCTTTCGTGACAGGATTTAAGCACCTTTTTCTTCAAAATCTATTCTTACTGTTGAGAATAATTTGATTGAGGCCTTCCTATTACATTTGGTAGCTAGAAGATCTCTCATTACTTTGGTATGGGACTTCTATGGGTCTTCTCTATAAGGATTCTCTCCTGATTTGGTTGGGTATATTTTGCTTCCCATTTTAGTTATTTTTTTCAGTATAAAATCAGTTTCCTTAATACTTTTAGCTCAAGTTGATTCATACCTGTTTCTGCCAATGAAAGTTCATATGGATGGATTATTTTATTCTCCAATAGGTGGTTGCTATGTGTTTATGTACCCTCTCAGTGTACCTCAACTTGTTCTTAGAGGTGCTCGAGCCCCATATCCTGTAAATATATAACATTACTGATGTGATGAATGTTTGGAATAAGGAGCTGATTATTTCCAATATCAAATCTCTGCCAGAGCAAGGACACAGATCCTTACCTAGGTCCAGGTGATGCCATCTAGAATCCCAAGAGAACATGTTGAAAGCTGTTTGAAATGTGCCTATTTATCAAGGTCGTAGCATTGGCAGTTGCCTAGAATGTGTCAATATCCAAGCTAGCAACAAGAGACCCAAGCCAACGCCCGAGGAGCTTCATTTCTCTTGGCTCAATCAACCATCCTATCTCCATTGGCTAACATAATATCAATATATGACAAGTGATCAATCAACAAGACATTTGCCTGATGTGTACTTGTGGTGTGAGACAAACAACAGACTTTGATCATGATGTTAATGTCTTTCACCCAGTGGGGCAAGGAAATCAAGGGGGTCCTTCCTCGAGGAGAGTAGGGAAAGGAAATGAAGGACAGTTTGTCTTGAGGGGGTGGGTGAAGGGAAGGGCAAAGGCAAACAAGCAAGAAGGCAGCAATGCAAATAACTAGAGGAGAAGCTCATCTTAAGGGTCTAGGAAGAATAGAGAAATGCTAGATGAATTTGTTATCACTTAAAATGCATTTCTTAAAAAAACATCTTGGCGATCTTGTTGATGGTTCATGGATTCATTATCGGATGGACTTGTCAAAATTATTCATTTGAAATTGACAGTTTGTGGATACATTAGCAAATATTGGCATTGATGGTTTGTGGATACATCATGATCAGGATCAACTTAGCATTTTTGAGTTCATCATTTGGCATTGATTGTTCAGGATTGCTAAAGTCAGTGTTAGCACATTTTTGTGGTTCTTGTATTGCTCAAGGGTTGAGGATTGGATAGGTTCTTGGTAGGTGGTTTTCGTAGCATGTGCATTCAAAGGACATATCATGCCTATTTTAGTGCACATATGGACATGCTCTCAACATATGCATTTTTAGTAGGTTCCTCTACTTCTATTTTTGGCAGGTCACCCCATGCATCTGAATGACATTCAATGTTTGGAGTATGCATGGGAGGATGATGATAGTTAGATTCTTGAATTGGCTACTTTTAGAAACTTTATAGTTTTAGAAATTTTTCCTTTTTAGCAGCTAGAGACGTTTTTGGGCACCTAAATTGATGGTTTCCTAAATGGGCACTTTCATACTTTCAAGATTTACAATCATAAAATTTATATTTTTAGAAATTTTATCTCTGTTGAAATCTCATGGTAGATTTGGATAACCCTTTTTGATATGTGCATATGGTTCTGTGTTTGTGGCAATCTGAGATAGTTAAGGTCTTGGTCAGAATTGGTCAAGCCTAGGTCTAAAAATTGAATTTATGCAATTTTGGAGATACTTACAATTTTTGATAAATTTGGTGGTGATCAAGGATTGTGTAATCTTGGTCTACTTTTAGCCTTGAGGTTTTCATAATTTGGTTATATTTTGAGTACCCTTTATCTTGAACAACATTGGCATCCAGTTTCAATTCATTTTGAGAAATTGGAACGGAAAATTAAGGTTGTTGCACCTTCTAGAAGCTTCTATGGTGGGTTCCACTTGATCTATGTTTATCTCTAGGAGTGCACTCTACTTAGGGCAGCTATTCTTGGAGCTGACCATTCAGTGCAGTTGAGTGGAGTTCACTGCTGTTGATTCTCAGTTCATGCACATGAACAGGCGATTTTTAGATTTGCTTGACCTTGAAGGTAACCTATTCATGGAAAGTTGGCTGCACCAAATGATGAAGACTCTTCCTCTGCATTCAAGAATTTGTTGGATCTATTTTTGACTTGGAGAGGAGTGTGCCCTTCAGTTTTGGCAAAATCTCTCCTGAGAATGTCACTTCAGTTCATAATCAATTCACTTCAGTAGACTTTCCTTTCAGTTCTAACTTCTCCCTACAGTGCAGTTGATTTATTTCTCCTCAGTTCAGTTAGAATTTAGTTTAGATACATGTCTCTTGCAGAAGACTCAACCTATCATATTCAAAGTGATTCACACATCAAGCAAGTCCTATTTTTGCAAGGTGTCTTTTACTCCAAGCCATTTATGCTATACTCATCTTGAAATGCCGGAATCTTGAAAACTGTTAAGTTTGCTGAATTTTGATGGGATGTGAAATTCTATTCTTTTCATATGAGGTCCAAAGAGGTTTGAACCCCTCTCAAACATCTTGGAACAAATAATAATAATATAAAAAGTAACTAAAATGGTATTATTTTACTTAAAGAATTTTATAATATCATTTCAGGTTGGCTTGTGTGTCAAGCATTAATATATTTGAAGCCTTGGAAAGTGCACCCTAGATGAAGTTTGACTTTTTGTTCATGCATTCAGTTTATTCTTGAGGAGGAGGGTGCTCCACTTAGCCTATGCTTCGTGGATCCTTGTGCTATTTCCAGGTGTAGAAGGAGGGTACTCCACTTGGAATATGCATGGTGGATTCCAGTACTATTTCTAGGTTAAGAATCTTGCACTTGGGACTAGGGCATTATGGTGTATGGAATCCAGAGAATTATCAATATCCATTTACCATGTGGAAAAAGGTGGGTTTCGTGAGAAACTCCAAAATTCACAATCCCAAATTTTGTAGGAAGGTTGAAGTTAATGTGGAGGGCACATCATGTAAGAGTACCAGAGGTATGTAATTGACAGGTTTGATACAATAGCCAATTAGGGGAAGTGCCCCTGGTACTCTATAGACACCAAATCAAGAGGTGAATTTTGACATTCTAATTATATTTCCGGGAAAAGCTTGTATGGAGATGAGACTCATGCATGATTAATTTATTTTCCTTCTTTTCTCTGTATGTTGAATTGAATTTATCTAGCTTTGAATAATAGGTCAAGAGAATTTCCTGAATTGTAATCATGCCTATTAAACATTTTGAAGGGATATTCTCCATATGAATATTTTGTCGTTCCTTGACCCAAACTTAATGAAAGAGAAACAAGGATGTGGTGCAACAGATCATATATGCAACTCTTTCTGGAGATGTTGTGATGCGGCTGCTTATTCTTGGGAGTTGCCTCGGTATGGACTTGAAGTAGGGCTAACAAACTATGCTGCAGGTCTGTAACAGGTCTTTATAATTTTTTTTATGGGTACTGTTTTTTGGGTTTGAACCTCAAGATGGTAGTTTTGTATTTAAATATTTCATTTGAGTCAGATAGAAGATTTTTTGTTTGTTGAATCTCCACTCTATTGCTGTCAGATAGCGGCTTTTTTGTTGAATTTCCCCTGCACTTCAGTTGAGTAGCGGTTTTTCTTTGTCGAGTCTCCACTTTAATCCAGTAGGGTAGTAGTTTTTCTTAAATATCCAGAAATACCCAATTTATTGTGTAGGGTCATCATTTTATTTATAAATAACCACTTCATTTCTGTTGGGAAACAGTTTCTATTTTAATAGCTATCCCATTTGTGCCATTTTGTACTTTATGTTGTATTACGCAATGTTTTAACTTGGATATTATTTAGTTTTTAAATTAAACCAAACTTCATTTAGGTCATTTGCTGTTGATATATACTGTACGTTGGTTCCGTTCGACAGGTTTATTTGCATTATATATTATGTTTTTTGTGTTAGTAGCATTGACCTACAAGGTATCTGTGATGTTATTATTTGGGTGCATTATGTTGCGTTTTATTTTATTTTGAGATGGAGCTAAGCTTCATTGATGCTGCTTCTAATGTTAAAGTGCATTGTGTACTATGTGTTATATATATTGTTTGGGATCGATACAGAGTATTCATGCACACCAATAACATTTTTCTCTCATTTGGTATTTTTGTTTGGTCAATCCCTTTTGATGGCTACCAAGCTTCAACTGGGGTATTTAACATGTAAAAGTTCTCTAGTATGCAATCATTTCAACCGATGTGTACTGCATTGACATGACCTCACTCCTTATAAATACTTGTTTAACTGTATTATCGTGGGAAGTATGTCTGCCAGGTACTCAAACTTACACTAGGCTGCCCAGACCTATTTCTACCATCTTTTATTTCCTTGTATTATTGTATTTTTGTGAGTCATTGCACACATCTCCATTATACACCATCTTATTTACATTTACTTTGTTATGTGTTGTATTCATTTCCTTTAATTTCCTGTTCATATTGCACTATTATGTAATTACTAATAAGTAATAATATTTTTGCAAGTGTTTTAGCATTGGATTTGAATAATGAACAGAGGTTTTAATGGATTTACTGTTTGATTATGAAGCATACTGCACTGGTCTCCTGCTGTTTTCACAAGTGTTTTAGCATTGGATTTGAATAATGAACAGAGGTTTTGATGGATTTACTATTTGATTATGAAGCATACTGCATTGGTCTCCTGCTGGCACGTCGTGTGTTGAACAGCTTGAGATGGATGAGGAATATGTTGGCAACGAGGAGGTATATGCAATCCATTCTTTTAATTGTTTCTATGGTTTCTAATTACAAATGCAAATTTTGATGATGTATTTCAAAACCATGTAGTCCAAGAATAAGATAATTCATTTTTTGGATTGTGATGAGCTAAAAAAGAATATTGCATTTGGCAGTTCTGTTTCTTATCATTATAGTTATTTGGTATTGTGTCATATTTGGTAACCGACTTTTTTAACTATGGGATACATGGGATGTTTTGTTAATTTCAAATTATATATGCCTTCATGTTAGCTTATTTAGAATTATGTGGGATTAAAGTTTGTACTGATTTGTATGCCAGGCCACTGGCGAGGACTACAGCGTTGAACCAAATGATGCCAGGAGGTCATTTAGAGCTTTGTTGGATGTCAGTCTTGTCAGGACCACCACCGGCAACAGAGTTTTTGGAGCTCCGAAGGTCGGTAACCTGTCCATTGTTTTTTACATTGAATTAAATGTTGTAAAAGTGATTTCAGTTATTTGATAAGGAAACTAACTTATGAAGAGAGAAAGGAAAAATTGATTGCTCGGTTGAACGCTTTGAATAATGCTGAGGATGATGAATAAATAATTACAGTTATTGGCTCAGCTGTATTTTCTCTTCCTTATTGGTGAATTGCAGGACTTATAGACTAGTAATACATTATGAAGCTTTTGTTTTTTCAGCCAAGTTCTTAAGATTGGCTGGCTAAAAGCTGTTCTGGCTATAATGCCATTTAATTTGGGTAGGATAATGTGTTGCTGAGATAGAGATTGTGAATTGAATTTATAACTTTTTGAGTTATTTTACAAGAAGGCATTCAAGGTTTGGTTTGGTAATTGCTATTGGAAATGGTATAAATATTCTTGCCATCAAAATTAGTTATGTGTTAATGTTTGGCAACTTCAAATTTAATCCTAATGAAATGTGGGTAAACTCCTTGGATTTCCAGAGCTACCATTATTTCTGGTGTGGCAGGTTTGGTATGTAAATAGTCATAGCTTACATCCTCCACTCTACCACGATAAATGCAGGCTACCCAGGCAATGGTAGAGTAACTACAAAAAAAACAAACAGATTAACAAAGGAAAAATCGTATTCCTGTTCATTCCCACCATACTGCTAAAGTATCCATTTCCATCACTAAGCTTACTCTCTTAATTCTTTGGACAAGTTAAAGACTTTCCCTCTGAAATTTAGGAATAGTAACTGTCTCTAATAGGTTACAGTACTACGGATACCACCTATTTCCCATCACAGTTTATTGAAATAGAAACCAATAGAATCCTATTGATGCATTTGCAGAAAGCATACCATAAAGACATAAGTGCTGCAGCCATTGAAACCCCTGCCATAGAACTCAGCTTGGGTAACAGCGATAGAAAGTAGTGAATAGAACTGAAAATGAGGATCCAGTAAGATTGCCTCACGGGTTTACAACTTCTGCACACTGTTTGGTGAAACTTATTTAATGATTGTCCACCAGTAACCATATAAACTATGTGCACACCAACTTCAACCATCAAATTAAGGGGAATAAGAATCCATAGGCCAACCTTCTCTCCAAATGCATGTTGTGCTAACTCGTGATATCGATCAAAGCGCTTTCCCGGGACGATCTCATGCATCTGTACCAGCTGCCAGAGTGTATATAAGGTAACCAACCAAGAAATCACATGTACTAGAATGCTTGGACCCCTACACATGAAAAGGACTTCGTAATATGCCAAACCTTTTGCAGTATGTTTAATAATAGACACATGTTTCCCATAAAGAAAAGAGGTATATCCTATGCTCAGAGACGCAACAGTTGTAACATTTAAATAGCATATACAAGCCTTATAGAAAAGATCTAAGAACATGTATGAACCTGGTAGCGCCCAGAGGTATTCAAACCCTTGATGGTATTCAGTCTAGGATTGTGTGACTCAGTAGTTTTAATTCCTCTCAGCGCTACATTGATCAGGGATTTGATCAGGTGTTTGTTAATTGTTTACTATTATTATGGTGTCCATGAACCACAGATTTATTTCCTTTAGGCAAATTTCATGTCTTTTTGATAAGGCCTTTGTTATTCAGAATCGTCATTGTTCCATTATTGCAGTTTGGAATGACAAAATCAATCCATCCACTTCAGTGTCTATGTTAGGATTTGTTTGCTTACCATCCTAAGAATACCATTTGTTCATTTGTTTTCTGAATGTTGCATATGCTTTGTTGATTATGTAGCAACAAAATGGAAGGAAATCTCTACTGGGTTGCATGTAGAATATGATCAAAGTCCAGATGTATTCAGGTATGATCTTTTAGTTGGAAATGATGACTGTTGATGTATTTTGAAACCCCAATTATTACATTATATTAAGTTTATTATTATTTAATTCATTGCAGGGGAAATGTTCGATATGCTAGTGTACATGCTCATTTAGGGAGAACTGGAAGTAGGAGAGACGATATTGAGTCTCTGGCTTATACACTTATATTTCTTCTTCGAGGACGTTTGCCTTGGCAAGGATACCAGGTTATATTGTAGTCACTGACTTCCAAGCATTTTTATCATATCATAAGTTTGGTATCCTTTATTTTGTATAAATGTTTCTTATAAATACATATCTCATTTGTTGACAGGGTGACAACAAGAGCTTCTTGGTTTGCAAGAAAAAAATGGCCACATCCCCAGAGATGTTGTGTTGCTTTTGTCCACAACCTTTTAAAATTTTTCTGGAATATGTGGTGAATTTGAAATTTGATGAAGAGCCCTATTATGCAAAATATATTTCACTTTTTGATAGGATCATTGGGCCAAATCCAGCTGTTAGGCCAATAAATACTAATGGAGCTCTGAAGGTACTTTTTGGTTTTCTTAGGAAATCCTATTTTTGAAATGCAAGTAGGAAGCTCTCTAATGTGTTTTTAATTTGGTTAAGCTTGTCTATTAGGTTGGTCAAAAGAGAGGTAGGTTGACTATTGAGGAAGATGATGATGAGCAGCCCAAGAAGAAGGTTCGGCTTGGTATGCTTGCTACACAATGGATCAGCGTTTATAATGCTCGGCGGCCAATGAAACAGAGGTATGTGTCTTGGACAAGGTTGTCAGTTTGGTTTTCAGCATTATGTTGTTATAACTTCTTCACGTTTTATGTCTATGTTTGTACTTGTCATTTGATTATTAGATTTCATTAGACGACAATATTATTTTGCTCCTGTATTGGTTGAAAATATTGAATTTTTTTTTCTGCATTAAATTGTGTATCTGAGATGATACTTCAGGTTGTAAATTAAATATTACACTATTTATTGACATTGCTAGTAATGTCAAGTTCTGAAATCAAATTTTCTTTCTATGCTATGGCCAGATACCACTATAATGTGTGGCTAATACAAGACTTGCACAGCATGTTGAGAAAGGAAATGAAGATGGTCTTTTAATAAGTAGTGTAGCTTCATGCTCAAATATGTGGGCTCTCATTATGGATGCGGGAACTGGTTTCACTGCACATGTTTATGAGATTTCTCAGTGCTTTCTTCACAAGGTTAACTTTTTTATGTGCTTTATATAAAATGTGTACATGCATGTGTTAAGCATCATTAGTTGTTGTACTTATTACTTCCTACTTTTTTTTAGGAATGGATCATGGAACAATGGGAGAAAAACTATTACATAAGTGCGATTGCAGGGGCCAACAATGGGAGCTCCCTAGTAGTAATGTCTAAAGGTAAGCTTCTGTAGATGTTTTCAATTGTCAAAGTTTGATAGTTCAATAGCTGGTGGGTATATTAACCATTAAGCTTTTGTGTGTTCCAGGCACACAGTACACACAGCAGTCATACAAGGTCAATGATTCTTTTCCATTTAAATGGATAAACAAAAAGTGGAGAGAGGGGTTCTATGTAACTTCTATGGCTTCTGCAGGAAGTAGATAGGGTGTTGTAATGTCTTGAAATGCAGGTTTTACAGATCAGGTACAGAATGCAACTGTGTAGAGAATAATACAATTCTGTTTCCTTTTTTGGATTCATGTAGCTGATTTTAGTAATGACTTCTATTTGTACCACAGGTTGTTGAACTTGATATCCTAGCGAGGGGATCCACAGACTGTGAGATCATGGTTATCGTATCACTGCAACTGCAGCAACAAGGGATTAGGCGGCTTTTGTTTTGAGTGTTCCTAGACGAAAGCCTACAGATGAAACCCAGGAGACTCTTCGTACATCAGCATTTCCGAGTACTCATGTTAAGGTAAAGCAAAGTCTATTTATTGACAATACCTGCAGTTTTTGTTTTCCATCTTGCAACTTACAAGACAATTGAAATGTTTTGTCCTTGCAGGAAAAGTGGGCTAAGAATCTATATATTGCTTCTGTTTGTTATGGCCGCACAGTATCATGAAGTGCCAATGTGCGGAAGTTTTCTGATGTAAGTCTTGGTGCCTCTGCCTTGTGCATACAGCTGATCCCTTTTCACATATCTTCTGTATGTTGCAAGTTTGTAAAATTCAAAAATCCCTTGAAAGGTGATTTTTGATCAAGTTGTGCAGGTTAAGGAAATTTTGATTTGCAAGCTTGCTGCCTGTATTCGTAAGCTCATGTCATCTCATATTATTGATGCTCAATATAAAAAGGAAGTTAAATTTGCATTAGATAGATGTGTATGGTAGAAACCTTTACATTACTGGCTCCCCAGTACATCAGTCTATCTGATTATCAAGCTGAGGTGTGAGTACTTATCTTTAAACCTGTGTATAGTACGAAATAAATCATGATAAGCCATTACATATACATGGAAAATTTTCCATATTCCATTGTTATTATGTTTATTATTAACCATGCAAGGAGAGTTCTAATTGTAGGCAAATTATTCCTGTAGACATTCAGCACTTATGGTATAGCTAAAACTACACAATCATTATAATAATATTAAGCAATTGACATTTTTTACATCTTATTATTGGATTTGAATTTTAGCACGTTAATTGTTGAGCTGTTCAAGTAAAAGTTGAGTAGACTACTTTTTGATTTGGACCTAATTTGTTTGTAGCAAGTCCAGAACTGGATTATCATTTAATAGAAACAAAAATGCAAACAATAAATGGTAAAAGCAGGGAAATAAATTTTACTGTCTTTGAATTGAAATGAATATAACATCAATGTCAGTTTTCTCATGCTGTGCATTTTATTTTGCATTGGTATTTATTGATATGTTGTAGATCAAGTTTGATTTTTGAAGCAGTTCCTAGATTTGGTTATATGGCACATAGATCGAGGAGTACTATTGCAGCTTCTAGGAGTGGAGTAAATCATATGAAAGTAGCATGCCCATTTTCTATGCAGGAAACAATTTGTAGTTTAATTAAACTTCGAAAGACCAATCTTTTGAGACTTGGACAAAAGTAGTAATGCAAATATTACTAATGTATTAGAAAATATTATGCATATCATATTCGCAAAACATTAAAAGCTATTCCAGTTTTATACCTCATTCGTTGAAGCCAGGCTACTCTAAATGGAAAACACAGCAGGAACATATTCGAGTTTTAATAACAGAAAATACAAAGAGTACAATGCGTTTTAATAATAGAAAAATACAAAGAATTTGCCTTTCGATAGATGGCAGAGTGCAGAACTTAAAGAAGGTTGATATTATAAATTTGCTGTAAAAATCTGCCCTAGCGGTCATGAAGATATTTGCAATAGAAAGAAAAAGTAGGTTTCACCTTTTTTGTATTTATTTGTGTTCTTTGCAACTTTTGAGTGGTCTGTACTTATTTGAGGTGTTACTTGGACAAGCAGACAAGAGGTCCATATATTCACAAAAGCATAGCATAAAAAAAACCAGGAATAGCATGAACAACAAATCTAGACCTTAGTAATCAAGAAAATCACAGAGATGGTACAGGCAGCACAAGCAGCACTTCTGATGGGCATTGTTTCTGAGATTTGGCGAGTTTATTTCACAGAACACTGTTTTACTGTAATGAAGGCTCAGATGGAGCTCATAGGCAAAATTATCCAATTGTTCATTCTGACTTACTGCTGCTATTGGATAATTGCATCAAAAGCTCAAATTTTGCAATTTTGTTTATGGAACAAAAGCCTGAATTTGTTAGAGCAAATGAGAGTGCCTAGTGTGAGATCAACAAACACTTTGTGCATGCTTTTGCAGAGAGGCCAATCAGAATCTCTGTTACATTTTTTTTGTTCAACAACCCCTATATGACATCCAATAGATATTGTATCCAAATATTTGCAAGATATCCAATAGATATTGTATCCGAATATTTTCTACTTCCAGGCATAAAACATTGTTGAAAAAAGATATGGATCATGTTACAAGGCAATATTGAGCAGCTTGCTACTTCCTCATTGAATTCAAGACACATGTTGAAATTGCATTGAATTCACCATACACATGTTGAAATTGCAAGCGTGCAAATGCTAAATAGGCCTTTTTCTAAACTAACTCCTCATCATACAGGCCTTTTTCTAAACTATCAAACATTTTCCAAATAAATTGGCTTGTTAGGTTATACTGGTTAGGCAGACTACCTGTTCTCACTTACCCGCTAACAATTACCTTCACGTCGTATTATTGCACCTTTCTTGGGGCAATTGCTAGTTATTATATATCTAAGAAAAAAACAAAACTTTTTTTTAATTTTGTTTTGTGTGTTGTAATTCACTTGGCATTCCCTTTCTTTTGAGGGTATGATAATTAATTAAACATTAATACTAATCTTAAATAGATTTAGTATATGGAAATAATAAATAAAAAATAAAACTTTTTGTTTTGTTTTGTTCATCTTCTAAATTCATTTTAACATTCCTTTTCTTTTGTTGAGGGATATGATAATTAAGTAAACATCAATATTAATCTTAAATCTATTTAGTATATTTTATAAAAAAAAACCACAACTTCCTTAAATCTATTTAGTATGTTAGTAGAGTTGTTTTTGTGTGTTTGTATTTTAATTCACTTTTCTATTTCTTTTGTTGAGGTGTATGCT
>LPNX010223549.1:0-20548 GCA_001517045.1 Pseudotsuga menziesii
GCAATCAGCCTAGAACCATAACTTCATCATTGAAATATCATATCACTATTATTGTGATATCTGGACATGAGGGGGTGAACAGGTATAGTTATTAGCGTGGTTGTCCTAGATAAGTCTTTAGTTGTGATGCAATGCTACTTCTATCATTTCCTCTTATCTTGATAATGAAGAAAAAAAGGATAATTATTAGTTTGTGGTCCTTATCTTTGAACTGCAATAATGGGATAGGAAGTTGTGCGTGTGTTGGATTACTTTATGTCAAGTTTCCTTCATCAGAGATAGTCTTGTTCTAAGACATGTTTACTCTTTGGCTTATTATAGGTTGTCATTCCGATTATGAATTGGGAGGCCTCAACCTTCAAAAGGCCTGTTCTGGCATTCCTGCTAATTACCTCTATGGCTGTGTTCCCAATTTTCTTGCTTCCATCAGGACCATCTATGTGGCTGGCAGGACTAACTTTTGGTTATGGCCTTGGGTTTCGTATAATAATGGCAGGCACTAATATAGGCATGTCATTACCTTACTTCATTGGGTCGCTATTTCACAATCGAATACATGTATGTATTCCAACCAACATTTATATTTCCTGTTGTGAATTTAGTGTACATGGTATATAATGTTCAAGTCAGATATTTTATGAAAAGCTAGTGTTGACATTCTACCATTTTTCATTTCAGACGTGGCTGAAAAGATGGCCCCAAAAAGCTGTTGTGATAAGACTAGTAGGAGAAGGAAGTTGGTTCCGTCAATTTCAGACCATTGCTCTTATAAGAGTCTCACCATTTCCTTACACAATTTTCAATTATGGTGTTGTTGCAACAAATGTCAAGTATGGTCCGTATATATGTGGGTCATTTGCTGGAATGGCGCCAGAGGCCTTGATTGCTATATACAGGTGATAAATTATCTGCTGTTTTACTAGCACAACTTTCATATGTACTTATCTTTAGAAGTTAGAACTGCTTTTATATGTTCTGCATGGGAATGCAAACCTTTTTTTGACGAGTTTGTCATTCAACTCTGATATGGGAAAATGTTGGTAAATGATAAAAAATCTGGAGTACAATGAGTGGTTGGAACTTTATCATTTGAACAACTTTCATTATTACGTTTGTGTGTTTTTGTTGATGTGTTTGTCTCTGTGAATGCAGGATTTAAAGGATCTGTGAACTGCGTATAGTAAATCCTGCCCAGAAGATGGTGTCCAATGTACACTATCCCTTAGTGTATTTCCTCATATCTTATCCATCTATGATTTGGAATGTAAAACTTACTTGGGGGTTGTTTATATTAATGATTATAACACCTTTTCTACCCCTTTTCCTGCCATATCTATCATAGAGACTTGGATCTGACCTTGTTCTATCCCACTTATGTTCACCCTAAAAGGAAGTGGAGACATCTTCTCCTTCCATGGAAAACCTCGTCAACTAATGGATGTCACTGATGTAAATAGGATTCTTGCTATCAATATACAATTAATGGACATGCAATCTACTAATAAGGAATCACATACATTGCATAAATTATCCTTTAGTGCCAAACATTGGGATCCTAATTTGCAAATATTGTTTTTAAAAAAAAAAAATCACAGCCGTCGCTTAAGCGACGCTTAGCAACCGTCGCTTATCCGACAAATTTTCTTTGTCTCTGTCGCTTAAGCGACGCTTAGAAACCGTCGCTTATCCGACAGTTAGTCTTTGTAGCCGTCGTTTAAGCGACGCCTGTGGGTGCAAAAGTTCTACAAAATTTTCGTCATTGTCGCTTAATAAGTGTCGGATAAGCGACGATTTAAATTCAAGCGACGGTTACTTAAGTGTCGCTTAAGCGACGGTTACTTAAGTGTCGCTTAACCGACGCCAAGTTTCCGACGCTTCAAAAAAAAACTAAGTGTCGTACATGCGACAGGGAAGTGTCAAAAATCCGACATGACGGCCGTCGGATTTTTGGTCAAAATGTAGTAGTGGGTCTACAAAAAAAACTGAAAGATTTGATGGGGATTTTCAGAGCCTAAGGAAAAAAGTTATTGGGGAGTGTTGAGAAACCATTGAGATAAGATATTTCACCATTACTGGTGAAAATGCAAGTGAAGAGACAATAGAAAAAAACATTTCTACAGGGGAGAGTGAAACTTTTCTTCAAAAGGCAATTCAAGAGCAGGGCCGAGGCCAAATAGTGGATACCATTGATGAAATACGGGAGCGACATGATGCTTCCAAGGAGATTGAAAAAACTTTACTTGAGCTTCACCAGATATTTCTTGATATGGCTGTTCTTGTAGAGACCCAAGAAGAGTAGCTTAACGACATTGAACATCATGTTATACATGCTGCTAACTATGTTGGTCATGGTATAAAGCAACTCAAAGGTGTAAAAAAATACCAGAGAAACACCAGAAAATGGATGTGCATTGGTATTATATTGCTTCTGATTTTAATTCTCATTATTGTTTGGGTGTATAAAACAAAATTTGAATAAGCTATTGATTTCTTCCACTATCTTAATCCAAGTATGAAGTATCTTGTTGTATATAGGATTTTTATAAATTGTCATAGTGATACTAAAATGAACTGATAAACTATGAACATATAATATCGATGATTTTTTATTTTCTTTGGTAATGAAAGTCTTCACTAATTATCCACTACTACACATACATTATGCGGGTCTGCATTACATATCAGGTAATTGGGTGTGAACAGGTGTTTCAATTAGACTTAACACTCCAATTTCTAAACATTTACCGACATGAAATGTTAAAAACCATGCTTTAGAGTTACAAATATTACATGAATACCTCTTTCCATATGGCATCCAAGAAAGGCATGGACTACAGACAATAAAGGAACAACACTTGACCAAAACACTAAAATCTTAAGATTATTGCTGAATGCTGAAATTTGGTAAAAACATTGAGACAGTGTTGTTTGAATCGAAATCTGGTGCTATCAATTCATTTCATTAGGAACAGTAAAGTTGGTGCTCCTCACCCCAGGAAATCCATGCTCAAACAATCCCAAGTCCAACCAAAGCTATAACTGGTGTCATACCAAATGGACTAAAAAACCTGAAACAAATCCCTAGGAGAGTCAAATTAGAAACCATGGTGGATATCTCCTACAACACAAATGAAAATACCTATGATGTGTTTTAAAGTTGGTAATGCAGTGACATATCAAAAAAAGATAGCCAAAAGTTGGCTATTACCAAGGATGATCTGTAAGCTTGATGAGCCAATCAATGCTCCTCGGATATGGCTAATGTGGTATAATGGAATATCTACAAGAACAAATATGGGATGTAATGGCCTTGTTAATGTTCATCTTAGTCCTTATGGGAACATATTTCAAGTGTTTACAATCAATTTGCAGCTTGAACATCAATAGCATATGCACTGTAACAATTTTTATGGATATGTACACAAGCTCACCTCATTGTCGTCTGGAATATTCTGGAGAGATAAATCATTTATAATGGATGGTATAGGTATGATAATTGCAAATGAACCACAAAAACTATAGACTCATTTTTATATAAAAGAAGACTTGATAATTGGGTGTTGATTTTGCAGCTAGTTGCGATGAGCAGTTTAGCCTACATGGTGGGGTTTGTGATAATGGTGTTTGTGAGTTCTGGTGCTCAGATTATGTAGGATATACATGCCAAAACAACAGTGCTCTCTTTTCAATTTTGTCAATGTCTGGATATGTTCTCCTACGTGACTCAGAAGGTCAACACTGTGCTCCAAGTGAAGCAAGCATTCTGCAACAATTAGAAGCAGGTGTTGTAAATTAACGCCAAACTACAACAGGTTCTTCCCAACTAGTTGGACATTGCTTGCTATTTTAGATATTGGTTATTGTGCAGCAACAGCAAAGTAGCTAGCTTGTTGGGTGAGTTCTTCATTTTGTGTGTTTTCCATTCTTCTTGCTATCCGGTCCTTGTCAGTGCTAAACATTTCTCAAGAGCTACAGATATGTGTGCTCAAGCCTAAGGGTGTTTGTAAAATACCCTAGCCTAGAATTTATACTTGAAATAGCATCATCAAAATATATACCAAATGCATGATATCGATTTTAAGACTATTCACAGCATATTGGCCAACCTTGTGATGGAGAGTATAATCTTCCCATATTCCAAGGAAATATTTTTTATACTACTCTTGCCTTGGAAATTGATTTGTATATTACCATTTTTGTCCCCACCGTGTCTTAGGAAAGGATATATGAACAGTTCAACAAACGATACCCTTAGAAGGTCCTTCCTAAATTGTGTGTTGTTTGTCCTTAAAATTTTCCCTAAATTACATATCAGACAATTATCTTCTCTCATGGCATCTTAGTCTTAGTTCACTTGCTTGATTTAGTATTTAGATCAAGAGAGTTTGTTTGAATTCTAGTAAAATGTTGAAGGTAACAGATTGCTTTGTTTTGGTAAATCCACTTGACCATTTCATTAAGCATTACTGTGTGTCATTGCAGTTAGCAAGGATAAATAAGTACACAGGTGCAATTGACAACAATCAAGGGTTACAATATTGATCATACTTATTTTTATTATCATTGTCACAGGTAAATCATAATTCGTTTTTAGTGTATTGCAAATTTCTTTTTTGGTTGCAATAATATTTTAATGCAGTGTTTTCTGTGGTTTTGCTTCTTCCCATTATTCGGAACACTAAACATATTTTACTGACATGATTATTGATTTTTGAACAGTTCAACAAAATGAATGATCTTCTCACTAGGTCTTTCACCAATTATGTGGATCTCAAACGTGAAGCCTTGAAGGAGGACCTTGAGGCTGGTTTTGAGATGGAGATGATAGATCTGGAGACTGAACAAAATCTTGGGAAGTTCTTTGAAGAAGTTGGTGGTATAAAAGCACACATGGAAACTATCAAGGAACGTTTTGTGAAGCTTCAAAACTTTAATGAAGAGACAAAATCCATTCACAAAGCCTTAGCCATGAAATATTTAAGAGACCAGATGGATAGAGATGTTGTTTCTGTCCTTAAAACGATAAGAGATATGAAAGGCAAGCTTGAAATAATTGACAAAGCTAATATGGCTAACATAAAAGTGACAGGATGCAAAGAAGGAAATCCTATAGTTCCAACAAGAACATCAGTTACAAATGGTCTACGAAAAAAAAACTGAAAGATTTGATGGGGGAATTTCAAAGCCTAAGGAAAAAAGTTATTGGGGAGTATCGAGAAACCATTGAGAGAATATATTTCACCATTACTGGTGAAAATGTAAGTGAAGAGACAATATAAAAATCATTTCTACATGGGAGAGTGAAACTTTTCTTGAAAAGGAAATTCAAGAGCAGGGTCGAGGCCAAATATTGGATACCATTGATGAAATACAGAAGTGGCATGATGCCACCAAGGAGATTGAAAAAAGTTTACTTAAGCTTCACTAGTTATTTCTTGATATGGTTGTTCTTGTAGAGGCCCAAGGAGAGAAACTTAATGACATTGAACATCATGTTATACATGCTGCTAACTATGTTGGTCATGGTACAAAGCAACTCAAAGGTGCAAAAAAATACCAGAGAAACACTAGGAAATGGATGTGCATTGTTATTATATTGCTTCTGATTTTGATTCTCATTATTGTTTGGATGTATAAAACAAAATTTGAATAAGGTATTGATTTCTTCCACTATCTTAATCAAAGATTTGGAATGTGGATTGTTTGATCTATTTAGTTTGATTAATTATTTTCATTATAAATGATGTACATTGCAAGATTTCAATTGTTTAATGGTTGCAGTTTTTTCTTCGATATCTGAGAAAAAAATTAGTTTTTTCTGAAGAAGCTAAGTTGTCAATATGAAAAATAAAAGGAAACCATTGTTGCAGGAACCCCTCTTCCTGAAATTCAATAAGCATATAAAGCAACACTTGAGGCAAGTTCCATAACATTCACAGAGATTAAAATGTTATCATATTAAAAATTTATATTGATTAATAATGGACACCATTAAAACTACTAATATAATAAGCACACATAAAACGACTAAAAATGACTAAATTAGTGACCAATAAATGATATTAATGACCAAAATTTGCATATAAAATGACAAAAAATTGAGAGATATGTGGACAAACAATTAGATATAAATGATAAAAAAAGACCAAAATTCGCATATCAATGACCAAAAAGCAGTTTTGGTGGCTAATTTACGGTCTTTTATTACGCGACCAAATTTGGTCATATTCTAGTTTGTCATGTGGTCATTAATTTGGTCATATATTTGGTTATTGATTCAAATATATGACCAAATTAATGACCAAATATATGACCAAATTAATGACCAACTGACAAGCTATAAATGACCAAAATAAAATGACCAATTTTGGTCGTGTAATAAAAGACTGTAAATTAGCCACCAGCGATCGCTAAACCAAAAGTGGTCATTTATATGTGGATTTTGGTCACTAATCTCTCATTTTTCACTGGTGAGTGGACCATTTTTTAACGGCTAAGTAAGCCTATGAATAGAGTTAGAAGTGTAGTCATTAAATTATCTGGGAGGTAATCTTAGAAATATAAGCAGATCAAAAAGGGATCTAAGACATGGTATTGTCAATTCTTATCTGCGGATCTATGTCAGAGGAACGAATGTGTTTTCTGGTCTAAGGCTAATCGACTGTAATATCCCTGATATGATAATCAGATCAGAATATTAACTCTTCTGATAATTTAATAAAGATTTGAAATAAAAAACCGTGTACTGAACCAGACAATTTTTTCGACTAGGCAGATAAGGGTATTTTGCTGGTAAATTTATGAATAGGGAAGTAGGAAGAGGGAAGAATCCAAGGAAAATTTCAGTTCAGTGACATCATCTTCCATAACACATTTAGATCAGGGACCATTTATGTTTTAGAGTCATCTTTGTTGAAACTTACTCTGACACTTACGGGTCACACAACCGTGAAACTAGGAAGAATCCTTTAGATCTGAGGCTTGTGGAAATGCATAGATATGTTATCAAACATTTATAAGGCACCCAATAATTTTTCAGACAGTTAGGAATAGTTATGGAAAGGTTTGGGGTTGTTTGGAACAAATTGGGAAAAATTGGCAATTTTGGGTTTGGGGAGACCCTGCGCAAAGATGGCTTCTCAAACAGGGTACATATCCAACAAAATATAAGTATGAAGGTTTTTATGGACATAGGGTTTATTTAAGAACATATAAAAACTTCCAAAATTTCATTCCGATGCACAAAACTCTCAGAATTACAAAAATGGCGAGACTAGTCAAATTTAACTAGGTTGCACAAGATTTAGTAAATTTCGTATCAGAAAGAAAAAATACCTGCTAATAAAATATAAAAGAGACTAATATGATATTACTTTACATATCATATCATTCAAAACTCCTTTCCATGGAATTACTTCACTCTTCAATCATGGAAACTAAATATATGAGCTTCCTGGAACATGAAATCTTACTGTATTACAGAATTGATAAGATTATATTTGGGGTTGAACATAACATATATAATATTGGAGGACTGGTCTCTCCACACATAGGATTCAAAAATAAGGTAGGAGGCCCAAATCTCTCATCAAACTGGGAAAGGGAGAATAGGTAAAGTTGGGATTCACTGGAGCTCATCTTCAATGGGTGTCTGAGCTGTTGTAGATGTCTTATTTGAAATTAGGATGTTGATCATGAGTTCACCAACACCTGCAATGAAACTAGAAGGGGAGAATAAGAATGGGGAAGAGGAAGAGAGGTATTGGGACACATATCCCAATAGACTGAGGCACAACACTTAGTAATGAACCTTAGATTCAATCAATATCACAACATACATTGTCCAAACTGAGTAAAGGAGCTTGAATTTCCTTTAAATAGATCACTTGGTGACTTGTTTAGTAGGTATAGGTAATAGGTGACCTATGAGAGTAAGTCATCCACTTAGAAACCTAATCCTAACCATGAATGTGCCCTCCTTGAGAATTTTAGCAAGTTTGAGTCCTCAAATATGTTTCCATTCCTGTATCCTCATCCCATTTGGAAACCACTCTTTCCTTGACCCAGAGTTGCTATTTTTCCTTATGATAGTTTTTCTTGGCTTTCCAGCTTTTGTGACTGAACTCCAAAAGGGAAACTGCACCCTCCTTTGGTCCATTGTTGCTATTTTTCCTTATGAGAGATTTTCTTGGATTTCCTTCTTTTATGACTGAAATCCAAAAGGAAAACTGCGCCCTCCTGTAGTGGGGATTTCTCCCTAGCTACGTGCAGAAGCACCAACCTTAGATCACTGTGATCATAAGGAAGAGTTCAAGGGAAAACATAAAAGAAAACTAAACTAATAACCAAACTAAAATAGTTTTTTTTATCATTTTATCATATATATCGGCTAAAGTAATGCAATAAACAAAAACAGTAAACACACTTTTCTCCTATAAAGTGGGACACCCTAGCCGTCCTCGAAAGTGGTTTCGCAACTCCACGGGTTGGTTCTCTAGTTGTCTCGACGGAAAGTTGTCAAACAGGGAATGGATCCAAAATGGGTATGGAGAATGTCTCAACGTACACTATGGGAAATGGTACGACAACGGGAATGATGCAAAAGGAGTGTGTGGAATACCTGAGAGCAAAAGTGTCACAACGTAACCACAAATGAATGAGCAAAAAAGGTTTTTTGGGAGAGCCCTTCACAATGTATTTATAGTATGTTCCTAGGTTTTTTTTACCCAAGGGGTGACCCATGGTATTTTCTTGTGGTTTTATGAACCTTTCTCTTTTTTAGGGTTTTTGACCCCTTTTTGGGAGAGAGTGAGGATAAACCATAGTAAATAATGATTTTTTGGACCATTTTTGGTGGAAATACAATTGTGAAGGTCAAAAGTAAGGGAAATATGGTAGGAATATGATATGTGTATATGGTTTAGACCATGTAGAGCTAGGTGAAAACTTTTTAGTGTTAACAAATTTCCCCCTGATGTGTGAGGCCAAGAGCTCATCATATAACCGATGGACATCATAGGATCATGGGAATAATGGTGACAATAGTGGAGAGACTGGAGAGACCCACAAAGAAGTGGAGCTTCCTCGTTCGAAGAACAGTGGATTTTGGTTTTTTATTATGGGTTCTAAAAATGGATGAGATACATATAATGTGTGACATGTATATGGATGAGGCAGGAATACCCATGCTCGTAACAATGTCAAAAGAATAAACAATGGGATCAAGGTTAAAAAACAAGGGAGATGATCAATACATATAGAAATGATGATACATAGAGGCAACCTCAATGGGAGGCTAAATATAATGCTGATATGAAGAATTGATACATTATATCACAACTGATGCTTTGCTGAATCTGGAGCTGTACACATATATGGACTCAATGACCGAGTGTTATAATATTTGTGGTATAATGTGCAACATCAAGTACTGGAGATACATGGAAGCACAACACTGGGGCTTCCGAGCACAGTCACCAACGCAGCTTGAAAAATCACAAGGGATAAGAAATTGTGTGGGTCCCATAGTAGACACACCAATGTGTTATAGTCAGGTGACAACTGGGGTCTTCGACTAAATAATGAACGGACCAATCCCCTGTATGAATCTCAACAATGCGATGATGTAGCTGAAGTCGAGCACATGAGACACAACCATCCCGAGAGGAACTAATGACTCCTCTCAAGTGGTCCAAGTAACTCATCAATGAGGTGGATGAAACCAGGATATAGGAACCTCTGGGTCTATCCTCTGGAATAGATGTGCTAACATCGACAAAGGGAGACTTACAACTAATCAAGGAAATGATGTGTTCTTGACTAGAAGAATGAGGGGGATAACCAAATATGTGTAATGATACGGGGACTGACAAACTGAATGGGGGAACAGGGGAAGGGGAGTATGGGGGACTCAAAATTCCTTTCTTTAGAGTATGACGATGGGGCTGACCTAG
The DNA here is from genome assembly GCA_001517045.1 of Pseudotsuga menziesii. NCBI lineage: Eukaryota > Viridiplantae > Streptophyta > Pinopsida > Pinales > Pinaceae > Pseudotsuga > Pseudotsuga menziesii. Next base: position 9,954 of record LPNX010223549.1, read on the forward strand.
AAACAAATAAAACTAACTCAAGAGAGAGGGATCATAGATGTAATACCGGAAATATAACTGCAAATGGGAAATATTGAAGGAGGTAACTGGACTAGTGGTATACAGGGGATCCAAAGAAGACTCATCGTAGAACACTCTGAACAAAGGCGACCTAATGGGGGGATGTTGCCATACTATGATATCATATGTGGTGTTGCCTAAAGACAATGTTTGGGCCTTCTTCATAGTTTAAGGATCACGAAAAAGGGATAGAAGTAAGCTCAATATGACACGATCTCATGGATTTTTACCGAGCCCGAGAAAGTGAATGCTCGATGGTGTTTTCATTTTTAGAGAGTCTGAAAATAAGAAGAACACTCCAGTGTGGTCTCTTTTTCGTATGTAGTCTCCTAAGCCCGAAAAATCATAAAAGTGTACAAAGGAGAGCTCTCCCAACCTTTAGGGAAGGAAGACCTCTTTATTGTTGGTAGTCCTACCAGGACGGAAAAGGTTAAACCTATACTGACTGGACTGTCATTCAAATACTTTTACGAGCATGAATTAAACCAAGTTGGCTCAAAAATATTTTCTTGGTGAGAAAGCTGGAAAAGAGCTTAAAGGAAACCTATAATGAGATTTTTCATAAAGTACGGTCCCAATGTCCGAGAAAGCATAAAAGTATACAAAGGGAAATGTTCCTAGCTAGAAGGTTCTAGGGTGATCCTTTTCTTATCATAGTCTATACTATCTAAAAAAAGAAGTAAACGAGGCCATGTAGACACCCTTTCAAATACTTTAACGAGTGTGAAAGGAAGCAAGCACGCTCTATAATCTTTCCATTCTTTTAGGAGTCAGAAAAGAGATTAACAGAAACTTTGTAATGATTAAGCAAGAAAGGGGGAAGTTTTCGATGAATGGAAAGAGGTTATGTTGTGAACATGGTTGAGAGGAATAAATGCAGAACACTGATGGGGCCCCCTTGCAGGACGATGGATGGAAATAAAGATGGCCAACTGTGTAGTATGGATGGAGTGGATGGCTTGTGAACATGCCAATACATACAATGGGAGATTCATGTGATGGAATGTAAATTGAGGTGACCTCTAGTAAATGGCCCAAAAAATCATAGTGAGAGCATGAGACAAGGGTCTTGTCAAAAGACAGAGAGCAGAAAACTGAACCTAGTGGTGTGAACGACGTCTCAAATGGATTCCGGATGACTCTATGATGCATGGAAGAAAAAAATAGACCACATGGAGACCTATGGGTATGGAGATAGCTCAACATACAAGGTGTGATTCGCATGGTGGCATGCAAATTGAGGTGACTCCAAGAAATGGCTTGAAGAAAGTAGGGAGGGGGTCAATCTAGTACGGGTCATCTCTTTACCTAGGAATTTTTTACACAGTGGTGGAAAATTTCTATCCTCATAGAGGATGATCTATACATGAGCATGGACTATCGGAGAGATCCTAGAGATGCCTCTACCTCTAGTACAGGTCTAGGGACCTAACGGTATGCTAGCATGGTGGTAGCTAGATCATATGTGCGACATACTGTGTGCATGTGTAGGCATGGGACCAGACCCTCCAATGGGGTACCAATGGTGCAGGGGCAGGGTAGATGTGTTAGATCCACCCACTCACATGCAAATGATGCAACATAGTTCTACAATGGACTCACTGTGACTAGATGTGGAGAAACGACTGGAGGGGGTCACCGACGCGTGGTTAAACAAGAAAGAAAAACTATGACACAAGTGTACTGCATGGTGGGAAAATTCAAGATTATAATCTCTTGAGGTAAATCCCATTGCGGGGATCCTTTAAGAGGTGACCATCAGATTCAACGAAGAGATATGCTGTCACATGCCCCAATTTTGCAAAAAAATAATTTTATATTATTTGATATTTTTGAGGACAATATGTTAAATTTTATGCTAAGTTGTAATTGAGGACTCAACAGAGTCAAGGATATTTAATGTAATTCTGAATATTTTAACTATAAATAAATAAAAGAGGAGACAACAGCTTAGGAGAGCTGTTAAAAGAGTGTTTACTGGTCAAATTGATGGAGGAGACTGGGTGGAGAGCAAACTGACATGTGGTCGCATCCTCAAACCACTTCCAACTGTTGCAGGTGGCAACCTCCCTACATTTGGGGTCATGATTCTTCAAGAAAGTGGAATCAGAGCAGGTTGCTCAATTAATGACAACTAACCCAAAAGACCTAGGCAATCTTTATAAAAATTCCCATTGAAGAGAGCTGAGGCTGCTCATTCTAGAGAGGTGATTAGTCAGGTGAATGTACTTTAGAGAAATTCAATGGTAGGGAATTGTGGAAAGAGTTTGAGGTGATAACTGCTGAGTGATCTAGTGCAGATTTTAAGCAGAAAGATCTTACTGTTGAGTGCAGGGTGTTTTACTGAGTTATTGGACTAGTCTATTGTTTGCATGCTCCACCAGTTCTCAGCCAAGAAGACCAGGAACAAGCTCGGGGGTCCTGAGGAAGCGTTGGTTGAGCGCTCTCCAAGACTTTGGTAGGGAGGAACGGCCTCCTAACGCTATTGTTATCTATCCTAATCAGGTTCTACATTATTTTGTTTTAATGTGTTAGAATGGAAAATAATTTCTAATCTGTCTTTTTCCACACCTAGAAGGACCAGGCCCTACTCCAACACAGATAGAATATTTACAGTAGATGAAAGAAAATGTTAAGATATTGAATATATTAGATATGGTTCTACATTTCCTAGTTGGCAAAGTAATTTATTTCAGTATGTAGATTATTATTGAAAAACAATAGTGATCTGATTATTTATGTTTATTGTTTTAACAAGCTTATTTATGTAAACATATTGGAAAAGAAATAGCAGTAAGGCTAGCATAGGTAGAACATTTAAGAAGATAAGAGAATATCTTAGTAGATAATATTGTGTATTTATAGACAATAGAGTAGTTTTATTCAAGTCAAAATATTATGGAGGTTAAACTGTGTTACGATAGGTTTATATTCTTCTGTTTTCACTTAGTAACCAAATAAAATGCAACAGAAAAATCACCGTAGAGTCACAATGTTTACATACAGTTAAGTAAATAAACGAGCTACTAATTACATAGTTTATTTTCTAATAATATCAACTAAATCTAAGACTGATACTTATTATAAACTAAATAGGGTGATATTAAAAAGTATTTAATTTATAAAGAGTAAACTGAGATATAGAGTCTATGCTTTATCTTTCAAGAACTATTCTACCTGACAGTTAGTAAATAGAAGCAATGAAAGTATAATTAATAACTAGTATAAACTAAATATTTACTATGAAGAAACTATTTTATAATTATCAGACAGGCTTATACCTGTAAAGGTAAAACTTCAGGGTTGAACCCTAACTAATTTATTTAACTATTATAAATAAAAAGATAATCAAGGTTACATAATTAATTGTTTTATTTATTATATAACTCCGAATCTTTATTAGTTAAGAAAGTAGTAAACAAATAAGAACTTAAAAGTAAATAGGAACTAGAAATAAACTAAGAACTTACAGTATTTATATAACTATTTTATTTAAAAAGGAAAGGAAATACTTAACAGAATAAACCTATAAAAATTACATTATGACTGAACTTACAGTCTTTATATTATCATTATTTATTTACAAGAAAACATTAAAACAAATAATTATTATTAATAACAGTCAAAGAAGGAAAGACTTTAAATTCTCAGAGCCATAAATATTACAAGTTTATTAAAACCATTTCATAATTAAGACAGAGCTCGAAGCTAAAAAAAGATAGAAAACCCTTTTTTTACCAAATATATTCTCTGTCAGGACAAAAGGCTTACTATATGACAAATTTACTTCACCCAGCTCAAGGCCGATCTGCCCAGCATCGTGGTGAGGGTTCGAAAGGAAAAACAACGATAAACTTATAGAAACTTCATTGCAGTAATAACTATTATAAAACAGTGTATATTTTATTAATATAGTCGAAACAAAGGACCATTAAAACCATGAACATGGGAGAACCCCAACTATTAAGAAACATAGTATATCACTACGTAGCCATAGGGCTATACAACCTGTCATTAAGTCGAGAGTAGTGAATACAAGTCACGCAACAAGGCCGGAGTGACCCTGCTACAAAGAAAGGAATTAATAACCAAAAATACATAATATCCACCGAGCTAAACATCTAAAAACATTGAAGGAACTGAGGTTGAACTACTTCTCCAACTAAAACCCTTTTTCCCTAATTTGTACAAGCAGGGAGGAGCCACATTGTAACCGTGGCTTACCCATAGGTTCTGCTGTAAATCCAAACTTGGGGAAGGGTTCTGCCAAGCTTGTATCGAACTGCAATTCTGAAAGCAAAAACCCAAAGGATTTGAGTTAGAGTTGTCTATTCTTTTATTAATACTGTAACTAAAGAAAAATTGGTAACTTTTGTAATATGATTTTCCTTACCTGGAAGTGAAGTAATATGGAGCCATGGAGGAATGAACCAGCACAACAAATCAGCACAACGAACAGCCCAAACCCTAGTGCTCGCAAGTGACAGAGGTGATGAGGGCTCACGATACATGCTACAATGACGACGGGAGCAGGAGTAAGCCCGAGCAATGGCCACAGAAGAGATCAACACTAAAAAGAAAACACTGACAGAGCTACACTACCCTCACAACAACATAGTGTAAGCAGTAAGAAAACCAAATGAGAACTGTGTATCTCTCCAACACCACACTAGAATGGTGACACTTCATGATACACAAACAATGGAGTTGGAGACAAGCACCAACGAGCCCTCATGGCCGTAGTGAACCCAACAGTGCAGAGACCAAAAACCTCGATGAAAAATAAGAAGTAGGGTTGCGTGGTGAGCTTATAAGTCTTGCAATGAACGGTGGTGGATGTCCCACGTGCCCACTAATTTATTTAGTCCAAAATGGGTCGAACAATATAGCTGTCACTGCAATTGTCGGGACAACAAATTATTGTCAATAATTTGAACAATGACTATAATGATAATGTAATCTACGAATTCAAATGTATAATTACATTGGTAAATCATAAAATCAAACTATGATAAAGAACGAAGTTTATATGGTATTGGTAAACCTTATATTATAAATCTTGGATTCCTCATTGGTAAAGAACCAAATCATATTGTGCAACTATATCTTGGTTTATAAAGATCTTATAATCCTTTTAGTAAAAACATATAATGAAGAGATCAATAGTATAGTAAAAGTGGTTGAAAATGAGTTAATAGTACTACTATTAGCCATTTCTTTTTATAACCATAAATGATGCATGTCTATGCTGTTAAATCTAGTTTATGCAACATTAGTGGATAAGAAGCTTGTTTACACATCAACAAGATGTGTATAAAAATAATTAGTAATTACACCCTAGCATAACTCATACTTTGAACATAGTCTATGGTACTAAGAGTAAGATAAAATTCTGGGAAGTATATGATCAATTGGTCTTCATAAGATTCCAAAGCTCTGAGATGAATCAAAAGAAGATTTGATTAGACTTTGTTAGCTCTCCAAGAAACTACTTAGTGGTTACGGCTAAGTATGCTTGGTAACTTGTAAAATCATTATCTTTCAGTAAGTGGATCGAGGGGATACTAGAATGGCACAATGGAAAGACTGCTAATCAGATGACAAAATAACAGACAAGACATGCAGAATATTGCTCAGACAACCAAATACATTAAATTGTAGGGTTCATACAACCAAGTACATACATAACGCAGGGCTATACTAAACAATAAGAAGTTCCTCCATCAAATCATGAGCATAAGCTAAGCTAATTCAATAGAGTGCAGAATAATGGTGGATGACAAAAATCTGATTACAATAACAAGAGAAAACTGTGATTTTATTTGAATAGCAACCAAAACATAAGCCAAGTTTCTCCAAGCTCGAACCCCTTTCAGTGTGAGTTCTTAGACTTTTTAAAGCCTTTACAAAAGTTTCCAGATCCTAAAAGCATGGATCTGTAGAGTTCAATTAAAACATCAACTAATAGTTTAAAGCAAAAAGATAGGGACTGATCCCTAAAATGAAGGAAATTCTGATATGGAGATCTCCTTCAACAGTTCGATGGTTGGTGAAGTGAAGCAGCCTTCCAAGGCTCGGTGGACAGAGTTGGGCGCACCACCGATCTGATTTTCATGATGTGGTAGTTGACTGATAGAGATGCTCCTCCAAATAAGGTTTGAACTTAGTCAAAGGTGCCCACTGATCCAAAACTCGCTCCAAACCTTTGAGATATAGATAATATTCTTTATAATCCATTCATTTCTGCCAGTTCAGTGAATCAAAACTGAGTTCTGGGCGAAATTAGAGAACCTTTGCAAAAAACAGGCTTTTGGCAGCTAACCATCATGCTGATTTCGTGCCTTAGCCGCCGAAAGTCAGTCCTTTTGGCAGCTAATGAGCTCTGTGGGGCTCGCCTAAGCTGCCAAAAGTTGAAAAATGTTTCAAAAATTAAAACCCAAAATGATGCTAGTCACCGAAAGTCAGTGATCAGTCGCTAGGACTTCTTTGTAGCTGCTCCCTTCTTTCTAGTCACTCGTTTAGTCTTCCTTTGCTGAGCTTCCATAGGCTGTTCTTGCTGAGCTTCCACAGGCTGTTCTTGCTGAGCTCCCACAGGTGTTACCTCCTCAGGGATCGTGGCCACCTCAGCCAACGTGTCTAGACCTGATGGTTTTGCTTCTGTGACTTCTGGCTGTACCTCTGTCCCCTCCAATTCCTTCAAATTTAACCTGAGCATCCTGAGAGTGCGGTAGATCTTAGCATTTTCTTTTATCAGCATCGCGTTCCTCTCGGTTGTTTTCTTGAGTCTTTCAACGATTTCCTGGCTCCGGTCATGCAGTGCCATATTCCTTCCAATCAGCTCTGCGTTGTGCAACTTGACCTGCTTCTCATTATGTCTTGCCTGGGAAAGTTCCTGTAGCAGCTTATTGGATTTGTTGGTCTCTGGTGTGGAAGGTTCGGGACCTGGTACATCAGTTAAAGGAGGGTCTTTACCTTTATCTCTTTCCATGGGCTGCTCTGCTCCTTGATTTCCTTCGTCTCCAGATTCAGATCCTGAGTAGGGGAGATTTAGTGGATTTTTACCTTGAGGTGTTCCTTCAGCTTGTCCAAACACCAGCTTCCTCTTTTCCCTTCTCTTTTTGCTGGATGAGGAAGGGGATTCATTTTGGGCTTGAGGAGAGATGGCTCTCCTCTTTCTCTTGCTGGTTTTGGGAGTGCTTCTCTTCTCGCCCTTACCCTGCTCAACCGCCTCTTCACTGGCAAGCTCTGTGGGGAACTCATGCCAAAACAAAAAATAATTCCAGTCTACACTTCTTTTCTTCAAAAGCTCTTTGATTATCAATGTTATGAGACCTTGGTGAGAGATCCTGCTTGCTATCTTGCTGGGATTAGCCTGGACTGGCTTTGCCATCTTAGTTAGGGTCTTATGGAAGAAGTATGGCAGATTTATACTTACCCTTCCTGTGAAATGATTCAACAGCTTGAAGTGGTAGTGCAGCACCCTGTGATATCGGCCTTCACAAGTTATGTAAACGAAAATGGCCTTTAAAAGAGTCTTCCATTGAGGTTCAAGAAAGGTGATGGGAAAATCCTTTTTCCGAATGGTTTCCTTATGGGATGGTAGGAGATATGATCTGAATTCAATATCTGAAGCCTTCGTGGTCTTAAACCAACTCTGCCCTGTCCTGGGGAGACCTGTACATTCGGCTATAGCTGCCTCATCCACATGAAACTCTTCTCTGCCAAATTTTACTATTCTACCATTGTAGCTCAGAGCAAATGCTTCAGCAAGTGGCTGGTTGAAACTAGTGAGCTTTTCACAATAATCAAAAACCTGTGCAGTCTTGAAAAACTCAGCTACTTGTGGGTGAGACTCGAGATACCAGACCCCATCTAGCTCTGTCCTGAGTGGCAGATTTGTTTTTGCCATGAGCTGAACCTTTGTGTTGTAGCAGATGATAAAGAGACCCCACGCTGAAAACTTGTCCTGATGAGAAAACTCCCGGATCGATGCTTTGTTTTGACAAAAGAAAACCCCTGGATTGAACTGGAACTTCAACTGCGCGATAACATGACATAACCAGGGACCTTGGGTCTGCTCGCAATGCTTGAGAAATAAGATACCCATTTGAATGAGCCCAGCAGGTGATCACCTATGATATCGCCTAGCTCGTGTGAAATTATGAATCGATCAGCTTCGAATGATCCTCAGATATGCATTATGAGCTCCTGCGTAATCCTGCGTAGTTAATGATATGGGTGCTTCATGACTTGCTTTCAGCAGTATACCGACATTAAACCTCATGATGGTCATATGAGATGCGTTCTGATCTTCTCTTTGGCGGCAAAACATACAGGCTCGCTTGATGTGAAGTCAAGTATGGACACGTGCTCTCCTTTTTTAATTTTCTAATGAGATCGTTTTTTGGCAGCTAACATGAACTTAGCTTAATCCTTCTAGCTGCCGAAACTGAGCTCTTTTGGCAGCTAATCTGGCCTCTACAAAACAGAGTTAGCTACCACAACCTGTCTTTCTCAACATTTGAAACCAAGACTCAAATAAATTAGATTTTTGACTTAGTATGAGAACGAGGACCTCCTTATTGACTCTAAAAAATTTAAAAATAAATTTTTGGACTCAAACCTATCACCTAAAATAATGAAAAACCGACTGGTTATTTTAGGAGATAACATCTGGCTCCTACTCGGGGATGGAATCCTCCCAGTGAGGTTCCGAAGAATCCCAGAACCAAATGCCTTTCCTGGAAATAAAACTGACACCTAGTCTAGTACTACCATTGGGCATGGAGTTTATTTGACACACTGACTCTAAACAGAAAGAAAAGACGAATATTTTACAATGAGAAAGACCCGAGGTATTTATGAGAGGTAGATCTTCAAAAATCGCCCATTGAATGGGCCACCTGCGAGAATCTCTCCATCTAGATGATGAAGAACAAAGGTGTTGTTGTGATATGCCTCTGCTATAATGTATGGACCAGTCCATAATGAATCAAATTTACCATGCTGTCGCTTCTTTTGCCTAGCTGCATGCCATTTCAAAACAAAATCACCTGTTTTGAATACCTCTGTTTTTGTTTTCCTGTCAAAAGTGTTTTTTACCTTCATTTGGTGATTCTCAGACTTTTCTATCAGATGCTCTCTCTCCTGCTGCAACTCCACCAATTGAAAGACTCTTCTAGTGTGATCATCAGGTTCAGAGCCGACCTCTTGAAGGAAATTAGTCACTGGTAAAACAAGTTGGACCGGGAATATGGCTTCAGTGCCATAGACTAGTTTAAATGGTGATGTACCAATGGACTTTTTGATAGTGACTCTGTCGGCCCACAAGGCGAATTTTAACTTGCTGTCCCAACTTTTCTTATTTTCCTCCAGCAATTTCTTGATGATACGAGACAAACTTTTATTTGAGGACTCAGTTAGTCCGTTGCCCTGTGGGTAATATGACGTGGAATGAGCTAGTTTGACCCCCATCTCTTCACATAAGCTCACCAAATGTCGGTCATTAAAGGTAGGAGCATTGTCTGTAATCAACTTCTCGGGACAGCCAAACCTTGAAAAGATATTATTAAACAGAAAGTCAATAATAACCTTGTGAGTAGCATTCCTCGTGGGAATGGCTTCGATCCATTTCGTGAAATAATCTGTGGCAACCAATATCCACTTGTGCTGATTGCTTGATGAAGGATGGATCTCTCCGATGAAGTCCAAGCCCCATTGCTGGAATGGACCAACAGCTGTGATGGGCTTCAATGGTAGAGATTTCAGCTACCCTTTTCCTTGGAACCTTTGACATTTGTCGCATACTTTTACAAAGACGAACACATCAGAAAATATACAAGGCCAGTAATAACCCGCTCTCAGTATTTTGTGGACAGTTGTCTTCCAGTCGTGATGTCCGCCACAGATACTGTCGTGAAATTCAGTCATCACTTTAACAGCCTCCTCCTTTCTTACACACGTCAGGAGTACCCCTAAAGGGTCTTTCCAAAACAGCAAGTTATCTTTGATGCAGAAGTTTGCAGATTTAAGCTTAAGAGCTCTTCCTTGTGTTCTTTTTAGTCCCTCTGGCAAAGAAAGATTTTGCAAAAAGAAAACAATATCCCTGTACCATTCACACTCTGAGATATAAGAGGTTACCTGTAAATCTGACCTTGTCTGGTTTGCTGAAATTTCAAATTGGAAATTTGCTGTACCTTTCTCCTCTTCATAAATCTTTAAAGCTCTGCAATTTTCTTCAGCCAATAACCGAGCGAGACCTTGCCCTCGAACCAGCTTGACCGGTTTGATTTCTATGTCGAACTCGATCATCTTTGCCACCCATTTACTCCTTTTGCCATCAATGTCAGGCTGCACTAAAACATCTTTGACTGAACCAGAGGGGACATAAGCAATTACCTTGGACTGGAGAATGTAAATTATGAATGCTTTCATGGCTTTGATCAATGCATACGCTTGTTTTTCCAAAGGTTCATACTTAAGCTCAGCATCACGGAGTACTCGGCTGAAAAAAGCAACAGGCTGCTCCTGTTCAT
>LPNX010223549.1:28210-78195 GCA_001517045.1 Pseudotsuga menziesii
TTATCTGTAATCAGCTTCTCGGGACAGCCAAACCTTGAAAAGATATTATCAAACAGAAAGTCAATAATAACCTTGTGAGTAGCATTTCTCGTGGGAATGGCTTCGATCCATTTCGTGAAATAATCTGTGGCAACCAATATCCACTTGTGCTGATTGCTTGATGAAGGATGGATCTCTCCGATGAAGTCCAAGCCCCATTGCTATAATGGACCAACAGCTGTGATGGGCTTCAATGGTAGAGATTTCAGCTGCCCTTTTCCTTGGAACCTTTGACATTTGTCGCATACTTTTACAAAGGCGAACACATCAGAAAATATACAAGGCTAGTAATAACCCGCTCTCAGTATTTTGTGGACAGTTGTCTTCCAGTAGTGATGTCCGCCACAGATACTGTTACAAACAATAAAAGACTTAAAATCTGAAATGGAATTTGTTAAATGAGAGAATGAAAGGATTCTGAGGGCTCAGGAGGAGCTGAATCAGATCCTAACAGAAAGGTTTCAAATTGAGGGTAGGGGTAAAAGAGCTGATTCAGAAAAAAAAAAAGTCATCAACATAAATATAAAAAGATTAAACAGACTAAAAATGAAAGCAACTCATCTTTAGAGGTGTTTGGTGATCAACGTAATTTTCATTCCACTAGTGATAGTAGTGATGACAACCATTATACTAAAAAGAGAAAATATAAACCCTATGAGGAAATTTCTGGGGAGTTTAAAAATATTAAACCACCAACATTCAATGGAGAGACTGAGAAGGGGGAGGAAGCGGAATCCTGGCTATCTGGGATGAAGAAGTACTTCCAGATTTATAACTATTCTAACCAATTAAAGGCTAGAATGGCTATCTACAATCTCTCAGGAAAGGCTGATATTTGGTGGCAGGATTTGAAGAGAGTGAAGGCAATAAAAGAGAAGAACGTAAATTGGAGTACCTTTAAGAGGTACTTTAAAAATAAATTTCTGTCTGAGCAGTACTACGAAGAGAGAGCAAAATAATTATATGAGCTTAAATTAGGATCAATGACTATGAAAGATCTGAACAACAAGTTTTTAAGTCTACTTAGGTATGTACCATACCTTGTATATGAAAAACCAAAGCTACAACGATTCCTCATCTGTCTACCTTATCATATTAAGGACAGGATTGAGTATGACAATCCAAAAACTCTGGAAGAAGCTATGAGGGAAGCCAACTTTTATTATGAACAGAATCAGAAGAAAGAGAGCATGGCCAACTGGAAGGCCAAGAAGAATAATAACCATTATGATCAAAAGAAGAAAGAATTTGTGCCCAACAGAAATTCTAAGAACAATAAGGCCAAAAATTTTCCTAACAAAAATTTCCAAGGGAATAAGAATAATTCACCAAGCAATCAGAATACTTCAAAGGGTAAAGAGGTTGCTAATAACCATGGTAATTATACCAAAAAATTTGAACACAAAAGCACTTTCCTTAGGTCATGACCTAAATACTGAATCTTATCCTTGAAGAAATTGCATTTACTAAACTTTGCAAAGAGTTGATGATCTCGTAGCTCTTGCAAAACAATTTTTAAATGTTCTTTATGTTCTTCTTCAGTTTTTGAATAGCTTAATATGTCGTCGATAAATATGACCACAAACTTATCTAGATACTTATGCATAACGTTGTTCATTAAACACATAAAAAGAGCTAGGGCATTAGTAAGCCCGAATGGCATGACGACAAACTCGTAATGGCCATATCGAGTTCTAAAAGTTGTTTTAAAGATGTCTTCATCTTTAATCCTAACGTGATTATATCCAGACCTTAAATCAATTTTTGAAAACACCGTGGCTCCATGTATTTGATCAAATATATCATCTATGCAAGGCAACGGGTATCTATTTTTGATAGTCATCTTATTCAACTAATGGTAATCTATGCAAATTCACATGGTTCTGTCCTTTTTCTTAACGAAGATGACAGGTGCCCCCCAGGGAGACACACTAGGTCGAATATACCTTTTGTCAATAAGTTCTTTTAATTGTGACTTTAGTTCATTCAGTTCCAGTATGTTTAGTCAATAAGGGGCCTTTGAGCTGGGTACTGCACCAGGTACCAGCTCAATGGTAAAATCTAGTTCCCTTTTCGGAGGTAGTCCCATAATTTCTTTCAGAAATACACCAACATATTCTCCTAAGACTGGTATGTCTTCCAATTTTAATTTATCTATCTTATTTAGAGTTTACTCATCAGTTATTGTTACTACATAAGCTTTACAACCCTTCCTAACAACTCTCTTAAGCTACAGAGCAGAAATCTACCTTATGGTTGTTTTTCCAGGGATCCCCTTTACACTCATTGATTTTCCATCATTATTTATACACGTAAAGGTTTTATCATAACAATTTAAAATCACTGTATGTTGTTCTAACTAATCCATACCGATTAGTAAATCATAAGAACCAAGAGGTAATACATTAATCTTTACAACCATTTCAATTTGATCCATAACTACTGCACATTCTTTTACAAAACAAGTTACCTTCCTTTTTGCACCAGTGGCTAACTGAACCAACCAAGAATTTTCAAATTTTTCAATAGGCAACTTACATTTTTCTACCATTTTAGGTGAAATATAACTGAGACTAGCTCCTGGATCAATTAATATAGCTATAGGGGTTTGGTTTATCATACCTTCTACTTCCACCATGGAAGTTTGATATTCTACTCATCGATTCTCCAAGGCTGCATTGATTCTGGGCATAGTCCTCGCTAAATCTTTGACAGTCATTTCCTCCTGTATGGTATGAATATTACTGACAGTCTTTTTTCGATTAGGACAGACTGAGGCATAATGTGGGCCATTACACTCCCGAAGGCAGAATAACTACAGTACTTAGGTCATGTGGTGACTAAGGGATTTCGGTGGATCCCGAAAAGCTAAAGGAAATTGAAGATTGACCGGTTCCTAAGGATGTAACTGATGTTCAATCCTTCATGGGAATTATCGGTTATTACAGGAGGTTCATTGAAGGTTTTCTGAGAATCACAAATCTGATAACTTCTTTGCAGAAGAAAGAAAATAAATTTGATTGGAACCAGAAATGCGAGGAAAGATTTAAAAAGTTAAAAACTTTATTAACCAGCGCACCTATTTTAAGAATAACAGATCCAAATAAAGAATTTGTAGTGTGCACTGACACCTGCAATGATGGTTTAGGCAGTGTTCTGACTTGAGAAGGGTATTTTATTGCCTATGAGTCTAGGAAATTAAAAATTCATGAAAATATTTATGCAACTTATGATATGGAATTAGCTGCTGTTATACATGCTCTAAAGATGTGGCATCATCACCTAACTGGCAGAAAATTTATTTTAATGACTAATAATAAAGGACTAAAGTATCTGTTAGATCAGCCTAATCTAAATTCCAGACAAGCTAGGTGGCTAGCTTTCCTAAGTGAGTATGATTTCAAAATTCAGCACATTAAAGGTAAAGAAAATAAAGTTGTTGATGCATTAAGTGGGAATGCAAGGCTGAAATTCATAACAGTTATCAACACTTATACAACAGATCTAGATGAACAGCTTAAAGTGAGGATAGAACAAGATGAAATTTACCAAAACTTACAAGCTAAAGAGAAAGAAAATCCAATAGAAAGCTTAAGTAAAGGGTACAGTTTGAATGAAAAATGATTTTTACTGTATAAAGACAAAATGTATGTACCTAATGTACCTAAAGTTAAGTTATTAATTTTAGATGAAATCCATAAAAATCCATACTCAGGTCATCCAGGCTATCAAAATACTATAACTATGTTAATAAAAGAATATTTTTGGCCAAACATGAAGACTGAACTGGCAGAGTACATCGCTAGGTGTTTTGAATGTCACCAGGTGAAAACTGAACATCAACACCTAAGTGGATTACTTCAGCCATTGCCCATTCCTAGCTGGAAATGGGAGATAATTAGTCTCGATTTTATTACTAGACTACCTAAAAATCAGAATTTAAATGATTCTATCATGGTAGTGGTCGATAAATTAAGTAAAGCAGTTCACTTTATATCTATTAAAACTACGTGTAAAGCTGCAAACATAGCTGATATCTTTCTAAAACAATTTTTTCGACTACATGGAATATCAAAAGTTATAATCTTAGATAAAGATCCTAAATTTACAGGTAACTTTTGGAAATCTCTGTTTAAAGGATTAAACACTACAATAAATTTTAGTACTTCGTTCCATCCTCAAACAGATGGACAGACTGAAAGAGTAAACCAAGTGCTGGAAGATTTATTAAGAATGTATGTGAAAGACCAGCCAGGTAAATGGGAGGATTATTTGCATCTAGTAGAATTTGCTTATAATAATAATTATCAAGCGTCAGCCATATTCAGTCCTTTCGAAATATTGTATGGAAGGAAATGTAATACTCCTATCTCCTGGATTAATCCAGTGGATAGATTGGTATTAGGCCCTGAACTATTAAAGGAAATGGAAGAAATTGTAAAGAAGGTACAAGGTAATCTGAAAATTGCGCAGGATCGACAAAAAAGTCAAGCAGACCTTAAAAGAACTCCAAAGGAGTTTCAGGTAGGTGAACATGTGTTCATCAAGGTGAGACCCAAAAAGAGCTATATGAGATTGGGAAGTTGTGCAAAACTAGCACCTCGTTACTGTGGTCCATTTGAAATACTATCTAGGATTGGACAAGTAGCTTATCAATTAGCATTACCACCAAATTTAAGAGTACATAATGTTTTTCACATTTCTGTATTAAAGAAATATGTTCATGATTCTACTCATGTTGTTAACTGGAATGATGTACAGGTGGAACCAGAAGGATATTTTCTAGTGGAACCGGACTGTATCCTCGGGTGGAGGGAGATCACACTTTTGAACCGCACCATTGGTTAGGTGAAGGTGCAATGGAAGCACTTTAGTTCAGAAGAAGCCACCTGGGAATTGGAAAGTAATATGTGAGATGCATATCCAATTCTGTTCCAGGGGAATTCTAAGGACGAAGAATAAATAACATCGAGGATGATGTTATGCTCTAAGGGGGTGTGTATGTCATATGCCCCAATTTTGCAAAAAAACAATTTTATATTATTTGATATTTTTGAGGACAATATGTTAAATTTTATGCTAAGTTTTAATTGATGTCTCAGCAGAGTCAAGGATATTTAATGTAATTCTGAATATTTTAATTATAAATAAATAAAGGAGGAGACAATAGCTTAGGAGAGCTGTTAAAAGAGTGTTTACTGGTCAAATTGGTGGAGGAGACTGTGTGGAGAAAAATTTACATGTGGTAGAATCCTCAAACCACTTCCAACTGTTGCAGGTGGCAACCTCCCTACATTTGGGGTCATGATTCCCCAAGAAAGTGGAATCAGAGCAGGTAGCTCAATTAATGACAATTGACCCAAAAGACCTAGGCAATCTTTATAAAAATTCCCATTGAAGAGAGCTGAGGCTGCTCATTCTAGAGAGGTGATCATTCAAGTGAATGTACTTCAGAGAAATTCAATGGTATGGAATTGTGGAAAGAGTTTGAGGGGATAATTGCTGAGTGATCTAGTGCAACTTTTAAGCTGAAATATCTTACTAGTAAGTGCAGGGTGTTTTACTGAGTTATTGGGCTACTCTACTGTTTGCATGCTCTACCAATTCTCAGCCAAGAAGACTAGGAACATGCTCGGGGGTCCTGAGGAAGCGTTGTTTGAGCGCTCTCCAAGATTTTGGTAGGGAGGAACGGCCTCCTAACGCTATTGTCGTCTATCCTAATGAGGTTCTACATTATTTTGTTTTAATGTGTTAGAATGGAAAATAATTTCTAATCTGTGTTTTTCCACACTTGGAAGGACTAGGCCGTACTCCAGCACAGATAGAATATTTATAGTAGATGAAAGAAAATGTTAAGAGATTGAATATATTAGATATGGTTCTGCATTTCGTAGTTAGCAGAGTAATTTATTTCAGTATGCAGATTATTATTGAAAAAGAATAGTGATTTGATTATTTATGTTTATTGTTTTAACAAGCTTATTTATGTAAACATATTGAAAAAGAAATAGCAGTACTCTAGCATAGGTAGAACATTTAAGAAGATAAGAGAATATCTTAGTAGATAATATTGTGTATTTACAGACAGTAGAGTAGTTTTATTCAAGTCAAAATATTATGGAGGTTAAACTGTGTTAAGATAGGTTTATATTCTTCTGTTTTCACTTAGTAACCAAATAAAATGGAGCAAAAAAATCACCGTAGAGTCACAATGTTTACATACAGTTAAGTAAATAAACGAGCTACTAATTACATACTTTATTTTCTAATAATATCAACTAAATCTAAGACTGATACTTACTATAAACTAAATAGGGTGATATTAAGTATTTAATTTATAAAGAGTAAACTGAGATATAGAGTCTATGCTTTATCTTTCAAGAACTATTCTACCTGACAATTAGTAAATAGAAGCAATGAAAGTATAATTAATAATTAGTATAAACTAAATATTTACTATGAAGAAACTATCTTATAATTATTAGACAGGCTTATACCTGTAAAGGTAAAACTTCAAGGTTGAACCCTAACTAATTTATTTAACTATTATAAATAAAGAGATAATCAAGGTTACATAATTAATTGTTTTATTTATTATATAACTCTAAATCTTTATTAGTTAACAGAGTAGTAAACAAATAAGAACTTGAAAGTAAACAGAAACTAGAAATAAGCTAAGAACTTACAGTATTTATATAACTGTTTTATTTAAAAAGGAAAGGAAATACTTAACAGAATAAACCTATAAAAATTACATTATGACTGAACTTACAGTCTTTATATTATCATTATTTATTTACAATAAAGTATTAAAACAAATAATCATTATTAATAACAGTTGAAGAAGGAAAGACTTTAAATTCTCAAAGCCATAAATATTACAAGTTTATTAAAACCATTTCATAATTAAGACAGAGATCGAAGCTAAAAAAAAGAGAGAAAACCCTTTTTTACCAAATATATTCTTTGTCAGGCCAAAAGGCTTAAGATATAACAAATTTACTTCACCTAGCTCAAGGCCAGTGTACCCAGCATTATGGTGAGGGTTTGAAAGGCAAAACAATGAAAAACTTCATTACAGTAATAACTATTATAAAACAGTGTATATTTTATTAATATATTCGAAACATAGGACCATTAAAACCATGAACACGGGAGAACACCACCTATTAAGAAACATAGTATATCATTACGTAGCCATAGGGCTATACAACCTGTCATTAAGTTGAGAGCAGTAAATACAAGTCACGTCAACAAGGTCGGAGTAACCCTGCTACAAAGAAGGGCTTAATAACCAAAAATACATAATATCAACTGAGCTAAACATCTAAAAACATCGAAGCAACCGAGGTCGAACTACTTCTCCAACTGAAACCCTTTCCCCCTAATCTGCACAAGTAGGGAGGAGCCACATTGTAACCGGGGATTACTCATAGGTTTTGCTATAAATCCAAACTTGGGGAAGCGTTCTGCCAATCCTGTATCAAACTGCAATCCTGCAAGCAAAAACCCAAAGGATTTGAGTTAGAGCTGTGTATTCTTTTATTAAAACTGTAACTAAAGAAAAATTGGTAACTTTTGTAATATGATTTTCCTTACCTGGAAGTGAAGTAATATGGAGCCACGAAGGAACGAACCAGCACAACAAATCAGCACAATGAACAGCCCAAACCCTAGTGCTCACAAGTGATAGAGGTGACGAGGGCTCACGATACATGCTACACTGACGACGAGAGCAGGAGTAAGCTTGGGCAACGACCATGAAAGAGATCAACACTAAAAAGAAAACACTGACAGAGCTACAATACCCTCACAACAACATAGTGTAAGCACTAAGAAAACCAAATGAGAACTGTGCATCTCTCCAACACCACAATAGAATGGTGACACTTCATGATACACAAACAATGGAGCTGGAGACAAGCACCAGCGAGCCCTCATGGCCGCAGTGAACCCAATAGTGCAGATACCAAAAACCTCGATGAAAAATAAGAAGTAGGGTTGCATGGTGAGCTTATAAGTCGTGCAATGCACAGTGGTGGATGTTCCACATGCCCACTAATTTATTTAGTCCAAAATGGGTCAAACAATATAGTTGTCACTGTAATTGTCAGGACAACAAATTATTGTCAATAATTTGAACAATGACTATAATGATAATGTAATCTACAAAGTCAAATGTATCATTACATTGGTAAATCATAAAATCAAACTATGATAAATAATGAAGTTTATATGGTATTGGTAAACCTTATATTATAAATCTTGGATTCCTCGTTGGTAAAGAACCAAAACATATTGTGCAACTATATCTTGGTTTATAAAGATCTTATAATCCTTTTAGTAAAAACATATAATGAAGAGATCAATAGTATAGTAAAAGTGGTTGATAATGAGTTAATAGTACTACTATTAGCCATTTCTTTTTATAACCATAAACAATGCATGTCTATGCTGTTAAATCTAGTTTATGCAACATTAGTGGATAAGAAGCTTGTTTACACATCAACAAGATGTGTATAAAAATAATTAGTAATTACACCCTAGCATAACTCATACTTTGAACATAGTCTATGGTACTAAGAGTAAGAAAAAATTCTGGGAAGTATATGATCAATTGGTCTTCATAAGATACCAAAGCTCTGAGATGAATCAAAAGAAGATTTGATTAGACTTGGTAGTAAAGGATTGTAAAACTATTCAAGAATAGATCTAGTATCACATATATGATAATGTAATTTTGTCACACTACTTATGTCATGAAGAAGTTTGGAGATAGAAATCACAACGTTGACGACATTTGTGCAAATGATCATTTATAGAGATAACACAATAACCTCTACCAAAGCTAAATTAAAAGTAGAGCTGAGGGTATGTTTGTAAGCTTGTTATTATAAGGATTAGTTTTATTTCTAGGCTGATAAGTAGAGTTTTAAATTTCAGAAATAATAACAGCAGTAAACGCGTATGTCAGTAAAGGAGTTGTTATACAAAATTGTGAGATCTATAAGTAACTTGGCTAGTACCTAGAAAGAAGAATTGCTTGAAACAAAAATCAAACTAATGAAAAAACATTGAGAATGGTAAGGTTATTGGTCTTTACAACATGAGTTTAAAATACTATCACAGCTGCAAAACAAGTAAAAGAAATATTACTTTACCTTGTGGTATCCTTGAATGCTATTAAGCAAACTTTTACTCTAGCGGTATATATGTTTACGCTAAAAGAAGTATATCGGGATTAACGCCTTAATAAACTCTTACTGTTTCAAAATTTACCTGTCAAGTCTGTAAGATCCAGAATTCCAGATAAGTTAGCAATCGCTAAGTAAGCCCTAGTTAGAAAGTAACTTCTAACCTACTTGACAAAATCAAATTATCACTGTAGCTAGAAAAAAACTGAATGCAGATTATTTACATCACATATCGAAAATTAAAATAGTATTAATTTATATTTGTTTAAGTTATTCTTTAGTTGTTAACTATTTCATTTATTCGTTAACCTCTAGCAGTTAACAGATTGGGACCATAAACAATTTATACTACATTAAAAGTTTTTAATTTTTGTGAAAATTTGGGGTTTTGACATATGCCCCCTTTCCAAGACATCAATGGATGACGTATGGGAAGCATGGGGGCTTCACTTGTTGACCAATATCCTATCACGTTAGTTCATATTGTGGGTTTTAAAATTATCAAAAATTGAGCCAATATATTGCAGGTATTGGGGGGATGAGGGGTTTAAGGTGGGGGTGGGTAAGGTGGTTTATAAGGATTGAGGTATAAAAAGGGGTGGGGAGGAGGTTTTAAGTATTGGGAGGGGGTTTCAACAAAAAATGTTTGGGTCAATATCTCTTGAAATTAAGGGTATTCTTTAATATCCCATGATCGCATGTGCTATGTGAGATGTTCACTAAGTGAAGTCCCCGTGATGGGAATTACCACATAGAATCAAACTTCCCTTTCCCTAACTTATCGTTGGCTTGATCATAGACAAGGAAAAGGTATCCCTAACCAAAGGTGTAGGTGGAAATGGGGGTCATAATGGGACTTCGGCCGAGTCTTGGCTACTTTGATCATCTGGAGAGTAGCACGACGACCCTCACTAGTCTGTTCAAGCATAATAAGGCATTTTTCTAATGGTGAAGTATCATGGAGAAGCTCAAAAATAAGGGGGGGGGTGTTGGAATATAGCATTCAATGGGAAGAACCGAATCCACCCCATGAACTAAGTGAAATGGGGTAAAACTAGTGGCAGTCTTAGGGATCTTTTCGTCATCGCGAAAGTAGTGTTGGGATAGATCAGGTGGATCTTCCGTGGTCAACAATGGGAAAGGACTAATAGAAGTAGATATCGTGTAAATGGTGTTGGTTGTGTTTGAGGAAGAAACCAGAGGGTGGACCTCCTCTAGGACAGTGACGTCATATTCACGAGAGTGTTTTCAAAGATCATGAAGAGTTGATTGATACTCAGGAAAGTCTTGACAATGGTGAGAGTAATGACCATACAAGCCACAAACTACACAAGGATGGTTGGTTCACAATGACTTGTTCTTGACCACTAATGGATCCAGGATGGTGACCACTGGAGTGCCATTGGCCTCATCTATAATGTCCATGTAGGTGTGAAGGATAGGAAACTTAGAACAATTGTGTGTTGCATGGCCTTGGACATTGCACAAAGAAGAAATAGGAGTCAAACATGGTTTAGTCGTTGCTTTGGCATCCTTGCCCCCAACCTTATTTGGAGGAGGAGGGGTAGGATTGGAAATGGGAGTAGTCTTTGACGGACCAGGAGGTGGGTGTGACACCGTCTCAATGGGTTGGATGGGAGTCAACATGATGTAGGGAGTTGGGGGTGGGGTGGGGGGATCGAAGTACCATACAGGAATTCCCAATGTGAAATTTGGTAGGTTGAGAGTAGCCATGACAAGATTGCTTGTGATGCCAGATGGTGGAAGAAGGAAGGGAATCTTGTGTACCTAGAAGGAACCCCAATTGTTCCCTGATTATTGTGGTTGGGGTTGTGACTAAGGTTACGATGTGGTCGGAATGGTACCAGATGTGATGATGCAAAAATATGATACGTCAGTCGGTGAAGGTGGAGGTGGTAGAGACAAAAAAGTGTCTGTCATAGGAGTGTTGGAAAATAATACCGAGCCAACAAAAAATAAAGATGGAATGGACACGTTGTCGATGGTGGAGTCAATAGTCGGAAGGACATGTTCAGACATGGCCTACCCCTTAGGATCATATTATGTGAACTGGTCGGTAGTCACAATCTTCCCATCATGAGGGAACATCAAGAGTTGAAAGATAGTAGAGGCCACAGATCGCATGGCATACATGTAGCTATGCCCTAGGAGGAGGTTGTAATCAACTTGGGAATTTACAACCTCAATGTCAATTACCATCGCTTTACCGGCTAAGTCAACAGGGATGTTCGTGAGACTCCCCTAGGGTTGAGTAGAGTGACCATCGTAGGCACAGAGAGCAGTGGTGGAAGGTTGAAGGGTAGGGGACTCGGGTGTCTGCCAAACAAAGGTTGACATAATGCACGTGGATTCCCCCTAATCAATAATGCATCGATGTATGACCAAATTATGAATTGAGACTGGAACTTGGAAGGCGATGGTAGACAACATCCTGGGCTCTCCTTGATCCAAGTCGAAGGTGATCAACATAGAATTAGAGGGATCAACGACACCTAACATGGAAAACAACACTTTACGCTATGATGGGAAATTTTTAAGCACTTCCAAAGCAGACATGGATGTAGGATATTGGGCCAAGTAGTCAACTATGCTATAGTTGAGGGCAGCTCTGGAAGTATCATTGTTTGTGAGACGATGTATAGGGAACCACGGGACTCTGGCCACCCCATCAGTTGGGGGTCTCGGTAAGTGTAGAGACATGCCAGAAGTGGTAGAGGTAGATGAAGTTGATGAGTTGGTAGTTTCTATGGTGCATCCATACTGGTTACATTGAGTTTGGAGGTTGACTTTAGATGACAACATGATGAGGCGATGGACACTAGCCTCAGTAGGTGGGGCCGCAGTAGGAGCTGTGGGAGAAGGTGGGGCCAAGGTTTGGGATGCAACCATTCCTTGGTGTGGTAGGGGTTTTTGGAGCACCATAGGTAGAGGACACGGTGGCACAGGGTTGGGCTAAGCCAGAGAGGCTTCGTTTAGATCATATTGACTATCGTTTTGGAGGAACTGTTGGAAGCGAGCCATGTGAGGACACTGATGAGTGTAATGACCGTAGGTGTTACAGATAGAACAAGGATGATTGGTCTGTAAATTTGGTTTCTTGGTAGGTTAATTAGGACGCTAGGGATTATGTGTAGGAGGTTTGATGCCATTGTTGTTTTAAGGGTTGGCCTACTGCCCACCTCCTTGAGGCTGGTTGTTGCCCTGATTCCTTCCTCTCTTGTTATTTCCTTGCCCTTGTTGGTTATTAGGGGTGGGTTGGTTAGGAAGGTTTTTCTGAGAATAAACCTATTTGGTAAACACCAGAGGAGTCATGGCCGGAGCCGTAGTGGGTTGCATAGGTGGTGCATAATAGAACAAAGGAGCTGGAGGGGCTTCAAATCTAGTCATCTAGCCAGAACACAAGTGTGCCAAACAAGTCAGTCCATGAACATGAGCACTTGGTGTGAGAGGTGCATAGGATGGGGTGGCTTCAAACTGAGTCATCACATGTGAGTAATCAGGGGTATAATTGGGTGGCGCATACGATGGTGTAGCACTAGATTGAGCCATCACACATGAGTAATCAGGGGCATAACTCGGTTGGACAACACTATGGGTGTTACCAGGATGGGGAGAAATTATAGAAGAGGTCACCTGAAACTGGGGGGCACTAGATAATAGATATTATAACTCCATTAGCAGCATGAGATTCCCCCAGAGTATCATGATGAGAGGTGCCGACTCGGGGAGCATCGTGTATGACGGTATATAAGTAACCAGACTGGGCATAGATCAAATTGAACTATTGAGCCTTAAGGATGGATTACTCCTTAATTTTGGGTCGCTCAGATGCAACGTCCTTAGCTATTGGGGGGGAGTAATGTTTTGAGGAACCAGTCAAGGAATATCCCATCATCTAATTGGATCTTACACAAGCTACAATGATGGTGCCGTTCGTGGATATGATCTGTGATATGGGTAGATGTGGTATGGTGATAGGATAGTAAGAGCTCCACTCCCTCATCATAATGGATGGGTAACTGAAAGTACTGAAGGAACATCAAAGCAAGTGAGGAGAAGTCGAGGTAAGTAGCATGAGGCAACTCGATGTACCACTTGGTTGTAGCAATCGTAAGTGTGTGCTCGAACAACCTCAATCGAATAGTGTCATCCACAATGATGTTAGATGAACACCATAAGTGGAATGACATGATGTAAGTTTTGAGGGTCCTCTCCTACCTTTCCCTCAAACTTAGGGATGTCTGAGGGAAGATTCGTAGGCATAGGAGGCCATTGTGGGTGGTGACAAATGGGGTCATTAGTTAATCGTGCCAAACTTGGTGGGCTGAGACTAGCCATAAAAGGTAAGCTAGAGCCGAGGGTGGCTCGAGAAGGACCAACAATGGTGTCGGTAGCTGCAGAAACGTAGTTGCCATGCATAACTAGGGGGAATGAGGTTGACTTCCCATAGTAGGAATAGTCATAATGGACGTGGAAGGGCCACTGCCCCCAGGTATATAAGACAGAATGGTAGTGACAATGGTGCCTGGAATGGAAGCACCACTAGTGGGTAGTGATCCAACAATAGTGTGTGCATTGGTAACATGCCCACTAGGACCAAGCCCTATTGGCCCAGATGAAGGGATACCTGTGATGGTGGGTAGAATGGATGTGAGCCTACTACTGACAACCCCCCCTTGGAAGGGGTCAGGATGCACACCAACCCTGGGGCTAGATGGAGCAGTGAATAAGGTAGGTTCAGACTAATAGGAATATGAATTATATTCAGAGGTCGTGTATGGCTTCGAAGGTGGTGAGTGACATCGAAGATGGCTCCGATGATGTCGTTTTAGAGAAACGAACTAGGGCGTGTGCCCCATAATCCTATATGAGTAGCGTGGTGGAGCTATGATGAATATATGGAGTGCTGTGTAATGAATGGAAACTCGAGAGAATCAATCGCAGGCTAAAAAACCCAACTACAACTGAGTGTGTAGAAGGAGAGCATATAAAATGGCGGCTCATAGGCCAACAACAACCTATAAAACCAAACTGTGACAGCGGGTCATAGAAAGGTGAGTCTATAACAAGGGTGGCCTTTATGACACATCATTGCACTAACAATTATTCTTAGTTATTAATCAAACACCCATAGTAGGTGCAACCCTTTGTGAGTTTTGTAATGTTTTTTGGCATAATGGTGCGCCTCTTATATATTAGTGCCTCATGTATATGGTTGTTTCTTGTTTAGAATGCACATCAGTTAAGATTATGTTTTTATTTTTTAATTTGGTTTAATGGTGTATTATGGACATTAAAGTACGCAATGCATTCAATGTGCTACAAGTCGAAATGCATTGTCAATGATGCTCCCTATAAATTTACAAGGTGTGTCAATGAGCGGTGTGAACCGAATGACTTGAACACACACACACACCAATTTTTTCATTTTTTTAAATTTAAGGGAAAATAATTTGAAATTTGAAATTTTAATCCACTAAAAAATCAATTAGGAGGTCACAAAGAGTTCACTTAGTCCTAATTTGCATGTTAAGGAGGCATTGTAGCGATGTACACCCAATTTCAAATTTTTCCAACTATTTCGCAAAATTCAAAATCCAGTTAGTAAGAAAGGGAAGCTAGCAATGCAGCCACATGGAGCACAAATGCCAGTGCGTCTAAGTAGAAAATGAACAACATCGGTGCTCAGGGGGGTCAAAAGCACTACAGAGACAATAAAAATGATTTTTTCAATTCAGTAATTTTTTATTTATTTAGCCCTACTTCGGTGCGCTTGATATCCAAATACATTGATTCTATTTTGTAGCCAAAACACATCACAAATAAAAATAAAAAATAAAAAATAAATATAATCCATGGTTTTTTATTTCCAATTTTTTTAACCTTTGAGCGGTAATCCTGAATCTATAGAACACCAGTGGATTGATCTAAAACAACTGCACTAGAAATGGAAATAAAAAATAAAAAATGAATGTGATATGTTTTTCATTTTGGTAATTTTTTATTAAACCCTAATGTGGTGTGCAAAATTCCAAATGCATCGATGTTGTTTTGTTGAACAACAACGCCATAGATAAAAATTAAATTTAATCCTTGGTTTTTAATTTTGAATGTTTTTAACCCTAGAGTGGTGCTCCCAAATCTATAAAGCACAGGTACGTTTATTGACAACAGCCACGTTGACAGTGCGAATTAAAAATAAAAAAGTAATGTGATAGGTTTTTTATTTCTCTAATTTTGTATTTAAAATTACCGTGGCATGTTCAATACAAAACACATCAGTTTTATTTGTAGAACAACCACACCAAAGATAAAAATAGAAAATAGAAAATAAATATAATATGTGGTTTTTATGTACAATAACTGATGTTGCATTTCCACATGTGTGTAAGCACCTGTGCGACCTCAGCTTATATGCTCTAGTGTATTTTCCTTCTTGCACTTATCGATATGGAACATCATTCCTACATTCTTGTTCCGCTGATTCCAAAAGCACATACGAGATGGGGCAGGTAGAAAGAAGCACACATAGTAGATTAGATATGTGGATATAATAAACCAGAGCGTGGATTTAGTGTGGAGAGAAGAAAAAAATAGAGAGGGATTAACTTAACGAGACCATCCCACAAGTTACGACTTCCCCCCTATTTTAAGCAAGGTCTATCAGACAAGTAAGTAAGTAAGGATAAAGACTCAAATCCAACAAGGTAAGTTTCCCAAGAAGTGGTTTCATTTGATCATTCATAGGAGGTGCCGATTGATTGTTGTCGATAGATTGATTCCTGATTGTCGAGCCATAAGATAACCGTAGTAACGAAAAGAATCCAAGGAAAGCACCATCCAGTTGTCATTGTTTGGTTATTTATTTTTCAAAGAATAAATAGAAATGGTTGTACCCAGAAAAATATACATTTCTTTCAGTCTCCTTTCTTTTTAAAAGAGAAAGAAATCCCAAATCTATTGGCTTAACCTGTAGTGAAATCCAAGTGCTAGCGTTTTCCGCGTATCAAACACATCGATAAAAAACATCTGCTAAAACCTCTGCCTGCTCATCTCCGCTAAAAGGTATTTTCCTTGTAGTGTAATTAATTCATACATATTATGAATTGATCACATTATCCCATCATTGATAGAATTCATAACAACATAAATCACAAGTGTAAACCTTTCATAATTAATTATGAAATAAGTCTATTACTCATGCAACGAATCATTCATTATGAAGAACAATAATCATGGAGAGTTCTCTCTAGATGGGATTTCGTGTTTTAGATTTGTATTTTAGTTGAAAATTCACTTTACATTGAAGTAAAATTCCATTAAGCAATTTGGTGATGTGTTTTTTTGTATATGTGACACAATTATTCATAGACTTCTTCTAAATCCAATTCATTATTGATTGGAATTTGTTTGTTACAAGGTTTCATATAATCTTGAAACATTTTATAGGTGAAATAAACTATCACTTAGACAAAGTATACATAACGACTAAATATATTATATGTGTTTTGATATAGAACCTATGGGTTATGGACCCACCACGCTCCCCTTCTTCCTCTCTAATTTTTCCATGGAATATTGAAGTTTAATCATTGTAGAGATCTTGATATATTGCATCAGCCTCTGTATGAATTGCTAAATATGCATGGAAACTATACTTTATTCTGATAGATCAATTTTGGGATTATATGTGTAGTGCATGTCATTAATATATGACCCATATCCCATGAGTATAGTTGCAACTTACCAATTTCTCATGGTTTTGAATAGTCCACTTACCATTCATTGCATCGGGTCATGGTCACAAGGGTGAACAAGTGGCATTGATACTAGCGAAATGAATTGCATATAATCAATCATCACTTCCGAGGCTTGCACCCAGTAACCAGGACTTCCCACGAGGTCACCCACCCCAGAACTCCTCTAGCTCAAGCATGCTTAACTGTGGAGTTTTTCCCACAACCAAGCCCATTTAGCTTGCTACCCCATTTGCAAAACCTTAACAAGTATTATGCCTTATGAATGATTCAATTAGAGCTCCCTTGAAACTTTTTATTATTTAAGCATAGGTTTTTTTGCAGTCCAACATATGATAGATAATTTTTGGGATTATTTGCGAAGTGTAGGTCATTAATCTATGACCCATATCCCATGAGGTTATATTTTTATCAATTAGAAAGTATTATCTTAGGATCTTATCTGACAGAATAACATGCACAACAATCAATCACAAGATACAATGGACACAAAGATTTTCCTCAGGGAAACCATAAAGGAGAAAACCCCACAATTTCCTTAGAGATAAAATAAGCACCAATGGCAGCAGTAAAACCAAAAGACAGTAAGATGATCTCCAACAGCTGTTCTCTCTCTCATCCCATATTCTTCTCTCACTCATGCGCTACAACTAAGTGTGAGTGACTGTGTGATAAATAGAGAGGCTCACTCTCTATTTATACTAATTCCTAACTTGAAAATAACTTACTAGGGACGAATTCTCTAAGAGATTCTAATAACCCTAGTGACCCAAAACTGTGGGGACTTTGACCCCTGATCAACTAGGAGGGTTAACCTCTATGAATTTACATGACTTGTGTACATTACTGATTCTCCCGATAGGAACATTAGGGACTAATCAAATACAATATATGAAATATACAATTGAATACATTCTGAAGTTACAAATACATCAACACTCCATATTAACTAGGAAGGTATTCTCTTGACACAATACATCAGCACAAGTCTTATTCTCTGGATCATCATCGAAACTAGATTATCACTGGATCATCACTGGATCATCACTGAATCAACATCGTTGCTTCTGCTATCTTGATCAAATGGTGATGTCTCTCATTTCTACTCGTCATAGGAAGTTCTACAGAGCCGACCCTTTTTCATGCTGGTTGTAGGCCTAGCCTCCATGTAGGTCTTCATCTTCTTCAACACTTATATCTAACCATGGGAGGAACACATCCAACATCCATGTCAAAAAGGCCTGCCCAACACTTACATCTGACCATGGGAGGAACACATCTAGCATCCATGTTACTATCAAAATCAACTTTAAAACAACCAATCACATTTTAGAGAATGACATCATCTATTATAGTTGAGGTGGCATTGTTTGAGTTAAAGATACTTATTTGTCAAATTTTAAATGGTGAATGCAAACCCATAGTTAACCATATTAATAATCATAAAGTACTTTTGAATATAATATTAATATACCTTGTACTTTTAAGTACTTATAAATTATAGTACTTTTTATATAATAAATATTTTAATATAAAATATAATATTAAACACATAAAATAAAAGTCAAATTTAAGATTCAAATAAATACTTGCTACAAGCTCGAAGGAACACATCTTGCATCCATGTCAGAAATGCCCAGCACTCACATCTGAGCACAAGAGGAACACATCCAACATTCATGTCAGAAAGTCTCTACACTTACATTTGACCATGAGAGGAACCAATCCAGCATTCATGTCAGAAGGTCTCTACACTTACATCTGACCATGAGAGGAACCAATCCAGCATTCATGTCAGAAGGGCTCTGCACTTACATCTGACAATGACTGGAACCAATCTAGCATTCATGTCAGAAGGGCTTGTTGATGTATTTGTAACTTCGGAATGTATTCAATTGTATTTATTATGTATTGTAACCCGATGTTCAGTCCGGGATGTATTGTAATGTACTTGAGTCATGTCATACCCCGATGTTTATTTTGGGAAGTTTCTATAATGAGAAAGTCATGTCAAGTCATTGTGGGTAACCCTCCTATTGGTCAAGGGTTAAAGTCCCCACAGTTGTGGGGCCCTAGGGTTATTAGACTATCCTAGTGAATTCGACCCTAGGTGAGTCATTGTAAGTCGGGGAAATAGTCCCCACCATTGTGTTAAGGATAAACCTCCTTGTTGGTTGGAGGAGGAAAAGTTCCCACAAGTTGTGGGGCACTAGGGTTATTAGACACTCCTAGAGATGTCGGTTCTATTAAGTAATTGTTAAGTGAGGCCGACATGATGGAGTGGGTTCCAAGTGAATGGAAGAATACAAATAGAGAGTGAGTCTCTTTATTTCGAACACACACACTCACTCATTGGGGCACATGAGTGAGAGAGGAGAAGCTCTCTCAGTGTGAGAGAGAGATACTGCTGCTGTCGGGAGATCATCTTACTGTTTTTCGGTTTTACCTTTGGTGTTGATTCTATATCTGAGGAAGTTGCAGGTTTTTCTGCTTTATGTTTTCTCCGAGGAAAATTCTTTGTGTCTCTTGTCTCTTGTGTTGTGCTTGTGTTTTATTGCTATGCATGTTATTCTCTCAGTTAAAGATCCTAAGATCATAATGGTAGCTTGAATGATAAAAATCTAACATGGTATCAGAGCTAACCTAAGAAGAATACATTGTGCAGCTGCAGAAGCTAGGGATTCTTACTTTTTGGGTCTCTCTCCATAATCCATCAGTAAAAGTATGCTAGGCTGACTCTCCATTGAAGGGAACATATTTCTGTCAAAGCGAAATTCGATTCTGAGCATTTTCAGTTTTCAATGCGAAAATTAGGGCTTTCTATAGAAGAGGAATTTTTGAGTGAGCCTGGCATAGGATTTTTCTCTTAATCAAAATTGAAGTTTAGAGACTTGGATCAAGAAATTTGGTTGGGAGAAACTCCAGGAAAGTCAAACCCTAGTTTGACCCCAAGCTAGAAAAACCCTAAATACTAAAATTGCTAAGTTTTGGTACATTCGCTATATCTTGATATTGGAGAAGGCTCAGGAGCTGAAAATTGTAGGGACATAATATAACATCTTTATGAAAACTGTATCCAAACTTAAGTCTCATATTCACTATATTCTGGGAGATATGATCCCTCCAAGTTAGGGTTCCAGCCTCTTCCAAAATTCATCCCTAAACAGGACACCTGGGGAGAATTGAAATATCTTGGGCTACAGAGGTCAAAATGGAATTCTTGAAGATTTTATATAAAGGGAATGGAATTTAATTTATTTGGTCCAATTTTCAGACTCAGAAGATGAACTAGTGACACACGGAAGTCCATACAAATGCATTGTTCTAAACCGTCCTATAACATGTCACCTTGGGAAAAGGATCATAAGTCCCAATTGGTGAAACCAATTCCGATGAAACCTATGGTTTTGGAACAGGGACATGTGAGGCTACCTTTGTGGTAAATTTCAGACACATAGGAGTAATAATTTCGGAGATACCGCAGAAACAGTAACAGGCATTTTTGCAGAAGAAAGTGGAAAACTAGGGCTTCTTGTTCCGGGAGCTTCCCTCCACTGTTTTCAGAAAAGGAGTACATTGGAAAGCTCCATTTGAAGAGATATATCACTCTATATAATCATATATGAAATATTCCAAGTTTTGAAAATTAGGTTTTCTCTGACAAACCCTAGATCAGCCAGCTCCGGAACCAGGACGGACACCTCAAATCGGTAAGATCTATTCTTCTGCTATTTTCATTTGAGGTTCTCATTTCAAAGTGATCTATCACATCATCTTGATAATAAGCTTGGTGAATATGACAACTTCCAAGCATGGAAGTATATGATCTCTCTGAAGAAAATGAATTGGACACCTACATGAGTAGAGAGGTTCCAATTTCAGAGAGAGATGAGGCTAGAAGCCTTACACAAGAAGAACTTGGTCAAGGCCAAGAAGATCATGGTTGATTCAGTCATGGATCAACTTGTACTACAAGTGTCTTCCCTAAAGACACCAATGATGTTTGACTCCTTGACCAAGCTAGTTGAAGGGAAGAACAAATTAGAATATGAAATTAAGAAACCAGTTGAAGGAAGTGAAGATCCAAAATGCAGAGACCATACAGTCATACTTTACAAGGGTCTCTCAAATCAAAGAACAACTTGAAGCGGTAAAAGAAGAAGTGAAGGATGAAAAAGTGGTGATAGCCACCTTGAATTGCCTCCCAGGATCATGGGATTCATTCATTCGAGGAATGTGTGCTAGAAGGAAGTGATTACTTTCAATAGACTCTGGGAAGAAGAAGAAGCTCGACTCATAAGAAGAGAAGAGAAGATGGGAGCAATAGAAGATCAATCTCTCACCATCCAAAGAAGATCCCTCAAGCAATGAGGAATATGAAGAACTCAACTCTTGAAGAATCTCTTATCCACCTTAGCATTTGGATAAGAAATGATGATATTATGAATGAAGAAGACGATGAAGCTAAAGGCTCAAGAAGGAGTCTACCCACGAAACAAATAAAGATAAGTATTCAATTGTCATTTCATTGTTTTGTTATGCATTTGTTTATATTTAGTTAAAGTATTATGCATGATAGAATGTTTGCATTCATGACAGTATACTACTAATATGCATGTGATGGGTAACTAGCTCATGGTGCTATACAAATCTCCATTGCTACTTATCTAGAATGAAACCTCTTTTCTGACATATTGGATTAGTGCACAATCTCAATGTTGTACTGGTAGAAATGGAAGGCATCTAGAAAGCTTCAGTGAGATATGGATGAATGTTGTATTGGCTAACGTAGTTGCATGATCATATATTTATGCATAAGTATTTGCCAGTATGAATATTCCTTATGAAATTTTTCTAACCATACAAATGCATTTGACTTGTAGGAAAGATCACATACATAATCTCCTACAAGCAAAGAAGGATGAGACTTGTTCCGAAGAACAAGTGACGACAGTTCAAGATGAATATGACGAATACAGTGACATCGTTGATGCAGAACCTTCAAGCTATGAAGAATTCCAATTCAAGAAGAATGATGTCTAGGATGCAGTATCGATACATGAAGGGAAGTTCGTAGTTCCATCATGCAGTAGATGGAAACATCGTGGGATACAAAGCAAGATTTGTAGCACAAGGATTCTCATGAAATGAAGGCCTAGACTACGAAGAGACATTTACAACCAGTAAAAGTTTAAACACATATATGATGAGCTTGATGAAGATCTTAACCTTTGCTACAAGGTTGAAGATGCAAGTCTATACACTAGATGGTCACATAGAATATTAGTAGCATAGGAAGCTACTTGTCACTCCGGTATAGAATGTTTCAGTGCATAAAGTACGGAAGACATAGGGCGTATGATGCTCCACTTCAGAGGGAGTGACTGCAAAAGATCTAAGGTTCGACATGGTACGATAGGATGGATAGATTACTGATGACTCCAGGCTTTACTGAGAGTAAAGCAGATTCCAACCTTTGCTTCAAGGTTGAAGGCGGAAGGCCAGTGATGCTCCTGTTATGTGTCGATGCACTACTTTTCTCGGTATGGAGGTGTGGTAGAGCACGGATGGAATTTTTCCTTGGACAAGGGAAGTATGCAATAAAGATACTGAAGATGTTTGGGATGATGGACTGTAAGGCTATGGCCACACCTATGGAATCGAACATGAAGCTCTTGAATGATGCTTCATCAGAGTTGGTTGATGCTATGATGTATCATCAGATGATTGGGTCCTTGATGTACCTAACGAACATAAGACCAAACATTTGCTTTGCTGTGAACACCTTGAGCCAATTCCTGACAGATCCGAGACATGTTCACTTGATTGATGGAAAGCATATTCTGAGGTACCTGAAGGGTACAGTTGATTATGGGATCAAGTACGATGCGAATCAGAAGATTAACCTGGAGGGTTATGTTGAGTCAGATTGGGCAGGCAGTGCCATCGATAGGAAGAGCACTTCAGGGTGTTGTTTCAGTATGGGATCTGGTGTGATCTCTTGGTTTAGCAGGAATCAATCTTATGTGGCATTGAGTACAGCTGAAGCAGAGTATGTCACAGCTTGTTCAGCTAGTTATGAGGCAGTATGGATAAGGAAGCTACTGTCTGATTTATTTGATCTCTAGTTGATGCTACTTGTATACATTGCGACAACCATAGTCATGTGAAGTTATCAGAGAACTTGGTATTCCATGACAAGTCAAAGCATATCAAGATCAAGCATCACTATATCATGGATATGGTGCAGAGGGGAGCAGTAAAGCTCCAGTATGTTGTGATGGAGGAACAGATAGCTGATGTATTGACAAATCCACTGGCTAGGCTAAAGTTTCAGTACTTTAGGGAGAAGCTTGGTGTTCTCCAGATAGAGCTTTCCTCCAAGGGAAAGTGATGAGTCCCATAGCCATTCTGACATGCTGAGAGGATTGGTTCCTTCCATGGTCAGATATAAGGGCTGAGCCATTCTTTCATGGTGAGAGGATTGGTTCCTTCCATGTCAGATGTGAGTGCTGGCCATTCTGTCGAGTAGGACAGATGTAATGGCAATTTCCATTCTAGGAATGGAGGCACCTGGTCAATTACCAGGAAAACTCAGTCTAGGACTGAGAATCCATTCTGATGTGATAGAGGGATGTGTTCCCACTTGATCAGATGTAAGGGTTGAACCATTCTGTCATGGTTAAAGGATTAAGTTCCTCCCATGTCAGATGTGAGTGTTGGCCATTTTGTCAAGTAGGACAGATGTAAGGGAAATTTCCATTCTCTAGGAGAATGGAGGCACCTGGTCAGTTACCAAGTAGCTCAGTCAAGGACTAGGGGTCATTCTGATATGATTGCTGGGATGTGTTCCCTCATGATCAGATATAAGTGTTGTGCCTTTCTTCGATCATGTGTTGATCAGATGTAAGTGCAATTCCTTTCTTCGATCATGTGTTGATCAGATGCAAGTGCAGTATCTATCTTCGATCATGTGTTAATCAGATAGAAATGTTGTGCCTTTCTTCGATCATGTGTTGATCAGATGTAAGTGCAGTATCTATCTTCGATCATGTGTTGATCAGATAGAAATCTTGAGCCTTTCTTCGACCATGTGTTTATCAGATGTAAGTGCTGGGCCTTTCTGATATGATTATAGGATTGGTTCCTACATGATCAAATGTGAGTGCTGGGTGTGCCTTTCTGATGAGTAGGTCATATGTAAGTGCTGGGCATGCATTTCTTCGATCATGTGTTGATCAAATGTAAGTGCAGTATCTATCTTCGATCATGTGTTGATCAGATATAAGTGTTGAAGAAGACCTACATGGAGGCTAGGCCTACAACTAGCATGAAAAAGGGTTGGATCTGTAGAACTTCTTGTGATGAGAAGAATCATGAGATAGCATCCGTGATGTTCTAGATCCAGTGATGTTGGCCAGTGATGATCCAGATCGAGTGATGATCCATATCTAGTGATGATGATCCAGATCAAGTGATGATCTAGATCCAGTGATGATGCCCAGTGATGATCTAGATTCAATGATGATGATCCAGATCAAGTGATGATCTAGATTCAGTGATGATGATCCAGATCCAGTGATGATGATCCATATCGAGTGATGATCTAGATTCAGTGATGATGATCCAGATCAAGTGATGATCTAGATCCAAATGAATATGACTTATAGATGAAGATGACAAATACCTAACGATGACCCAAATGATACAGAGAAGAAGACTTGTGCTGATAAATTGTGTCGATAGAATACCTTCCTAGTTAAGTGGGAGTGTTGATGTATTTGTAACTTCGGAATGTATTCACTTGTATTTATTATGTATTGTAACCCGATGTTCATTCTGGGATGTATTGTAATGTACTTGAGTCATGTCATACCCCGATGTTTATTCTGGGAAGTTTCTATAATGAGAAATTCATGTTAAGTCATTGTGGGTAACCCTCCTATTGGTCAAGGGTTAAAGTCCCCACAGTTGTGGGGCCCTAGGGTTATTAGACTATCCTAGTGAATTCGACCCTATGTGAGTCATTGTAAGTCGGGGCAATAGTCCCCACCATTGTGTTAAGGGTAAACCTCCTTATTGGTCGAAGGAAGCAAAGTCCCCACAAGTTGTGGGGCACTAGGGTTATAAGACACTCATAGAGATGTCGGCTCTAGTAAGTAATTATTAAGTGAGGTCGACATGATGGAGTGGGTTCCAAGTGAACGGAAGAATATAAATAGAGAGTGAGTCTCTCTATTTAGGACACACACACTCACTCATTGGGGTGCATGAGTGAGAGAGGAGAAGCTCTCTTAGTGTGAGAGAGAGAGACTGCTGCTGTCGGGAGATCATCTTACTATTTTCCGGTTTTACCTTTGGTGCTGATTCTATCTCTGAGGAAGTTGCAGGGTTTTCTCCTTTATGGTTTCCCCAAGGAAAATTATTTGTGTCTCTTGTCTCTTGTGTTGTGCTTGTGTTTTATTGATATGCATGTTATTCTCTCAGTTAAAGATCCTAAGATCATAATGGTAGCTTGAATGATAAAAATATAACAGGGCTCTGCACTTACATCTGACCATGAGAGGAACCAATCCAGCATTCATGTCAGAAGGGCTCTGCACTTACAACTGACCATGAGAGCAACCAATCCAATGAGTCCCTTTGGAGGGAACCTCAATCTAAATAACACCAAGCTTCTCCCTGAAGTAATCAAACTTCACTCTGGCTAATGGCTTGGTCAACACATCACCTATCTGTTCGTCTGTCACAACATACTGGAGCTTCATTTCTCCTCTTTGCACCATATCCCTGATATAGTGATATTTTTATCTCGATATGCTTCGACTTGTCATGGAACACCGGGTTCTCCGACAACTTCACACAGCTCTAGTTGTCATAATATATACAAGTAGCATCCAACTGGAGATCAAACAAATCAGATAGTAGCTTTCTTAGCCATACTGCCTCACAACTAGCCGAACAAGCTGCGACATACTCTGCTTTGGTTGTACTCAATGCCACACAGGATTGCTTCCTGCTAAAGCAAGAGATCACACCGGATCCCATACTGAAGCAACACCCTAAAGTGCTCTTCCTATCAATAGCACTGCTTACCCAATCCGAATCAACATAACCTTCCATTTTAATCTTCTGATTCGACTTATACTTGATCCCATGATCAACTGTACCATTTAGGTACCTCAGAATATGCTTTGTAGCAATCAAGTGAGCATGTCTAGGATTTGCTAGGAACTAGCTCAATGTGTTCATAGCAAAGCAAATATCTGGTCTCGTATTCGTCAGTTACATTAAGGACCCAATCATCTGACTATACATCGTAGCATCAACCGAATCTGATGAAGCATCACTTAATAGCTTCAGGTTCGATGCCATAGGTGTGGTCATGGCCTTGCATTCCATCATCCCGAACCTCTTCAGGATCTCTAATGCATACTTCCCTTGTCCTAGGGAGATTTCGTCTGCATTCTTCCACACCTCCATGCCTAGAAAGTAGTGCATCATACCCAAGTCCTTCATCTCGAACTCAGCAGCAAGATTCCTCTTTGTATCAGCAATCAACCCATCTACACCCATTACAAATAGGTCATCTACATATAGTAGAAGTATCACTGGGTTCCCTTCTTCAACCTTGTAGTAAAGGTTTGAATCTACTTTACTCTTAGTAAATCCCAAACTGGATAGGAAGCCATCAATTCTATTGTACCATGTCTTGAGTGCCTGTTTCAAACCGTACATGGATTTCTTCAATTTACACACATGAGTCTCCTCATCATGTGTCTCAAAACCGAGTGGCTTCTCCACATACACTTCCTCTTCCACTAAACCATTCAAGAAAGTAGTCTTGACATCCATTTGGTGTATCTTCCATTTAATTACTGTAGCCAGAGCAAGTACCGATATGATGGAAGTGTATCTAGCTACCGGTGCAATAGTCTCTTCATAATCTATCCCTTCTTTTTGGGAGAAGCCATGAGCCACAAATCTTGCTTTATATTTATCTATGCTACCATCTGCAGCATGCTTGATCTTGTAGATCCACTTGGAAGTCACGACAGACTTCCCCTCTGGTGTTGGGACACATCCCAGACATCATTCTTCATGATCGACTGGTACTCCTTGATCATAACATCCTTCCATTCTTTCTTCTCTTCCACTTCTTCATAGTTGGAAGTTTCTTTATCAATGAAGTCACACAATAGGGCTACATAGTCGAAGCAGGACCTAGTTCTTTTTCTTTCTCTGTGTATTTCTTCTGGAGCCCCATATCTTTCTACACCTTGGATAGCCTCTCGTACCCATGCAGGTTTCCTCTTGTGAGGGTTCTTCTCTTGGGGTAGATCTACAGGTTCCTGGGGTTCTTCTATTTCTTGATCTTCTTCTTGAGTTGCATCATTCATAGTTGTGTCTTGTATTCTGGGTACTTCTGTTTCTTCAGGGTCTTCAACGAGTCTCTTTCTGGATTTGTTGTAGGCTAAATATTCATCAAATGTTACGTCCCTATTCGATCTTCTTGAATCCTGGGAAGTATATTCTGTAAGCCTTCGAGCTTTCACTATATCCCACAAATATACCCTTATTCCTTGAAGGATCTAACTTTGTCCTCTTTTATTTCAGAATGTGTATGTACACTGGACAACCAAATATTCTGAGATGACTAAATTTTGGTTTCCTAAAGGAGAAGACTTCTTCAGGTGTCTTGTTCTCGAGTACTTTATGTGGAGTACAGTTCTATACATAGACAACTGTTCTAGAAGCTTCTGCCCATAGATGCATAGGAAGATCTTGATCATGAAGCATTTCCTTTGCAGCCTCCATAATCGTTCTATTCTTCCTTTTTGCAACCCCATTCTGTTGTGGATTATATGGAGTGGTTAAATCCCTCTTAATCCCTAAATCTCTGCATAATTATTTGAATTCATTTGATGTGAATTCTCCACCATTGTCTGATAAAAAGGTCTTGATTTTCTTTTCTGTGTGATTCTTGATCAAGGCCTTAAAATTTTTGAACTTGCTGAATACTTCATCCTTGTTTTTCATGAAGTATATCCATGTATTCCTAGAAAAATAATCAATGAAAGAAACATAGTATACATACCCACTTAATGAGCTGGATGACATCAGACCGCATACATTGGAGTTAGTGATTTCCAATATTCCTTTTGCCTTTCTTTCTCTACTTGGAAATGTCTTCTTTGTGTTCTTTCATTTCGCACATCCTTTGCAAACTCCATCTTTTTCCTACATTTCTGGACGTCCTTCAACAACTTTGCTTACAAGTGGTAGTGCCCTATAATGCACATGTGCAAGACTTCTATTCCAAAGTTCATTTGGATCTACTGTGTCATGGACCAAAGCTTGTTCTGGTTGGCCCTTCAGTTTGTATAGTCCTCCCTCTTGCTCCCCAATCACTACTGCATCATCTATAGTCTTTCCCTTTGGCCACATAAGGACTTGGCCATCTACAAATGCAACCCTTATGCCTTTTTCATTCAATGCAGATATGGAGAGGAGATTCTTCTTTAGTCCTGGTACAAACAAGACATCCTTTATCTTCATAGACTTTCTAGATTCTATCTTGTAGGAGGATTCTCCACTACCTTTTATGGGATATTCGTAGTCATCCCTAAGTTTTACCTTATGGGTTGAATTATGTTCGGATAGTTTCACAAAATATTCCTTGAATCTTGTCATGTGCTTGGAAGCCCCACTGTCAATAAGCCAATCTTTGCTTCCATGTGTGACAGTTCCCGTGAGAGCAGAGATCATAACATATTCTTCATCACTTGAAGAGTCTTTACTTTCTTGTTTGACTCTCTTCCTGGGAGGATCATCATCCTCTACAGTGTGAGCATGATGTCTTATTTTTTAGTTCTTCTTCTTTTGAGAACCATTCTTATTCATAAGACAATTTCTAGAAAAGTTTACTCTTTCATCACATGTATAGCATCTAAGTTTGGATAGATCCTTGCTTGACCTTATAGAGTTATCTTTCTAGTGAGAATGCTTACCTTGGTGATGATGATTGTACCTTCTGCTTTTATTGGAGTGTACTATGAGAGATTGATCTTCATTTGCCATATTTTCTTCTTGAGCTACTATTCGAGATTCTTCTTGCGAGCATAATTTCCACAACCTACTAAACTTGATTAGCTTCTTTCTGGCATAGAATTATTGGATGAAAGAATCCCATGAACTAGGGAGACCATTCAAGGTCGTCATCACAATTTCTGCATTCTCTACTTCTTCATCTACTGCTTCAAGTTGTTCCTTGATTTGAGAGACCCTTGTGAAGTATGACTATATGGTCTCTTCATTCTCGATCTTTACATTCTTTAACTGGGTCCTCAAATTCATATTTTGATTAATGTTCTTCCCTTCAAATAGCTTGGTCAAGGAATCAAACATTTCTTTATGTGTCTTTAGGGAGGACACCTGTGGTATGAGGTGATCCTTGATTGAATCAGCAATAATCCTCTTAGCCATGACCAATTTTATTTTGTGTAAGGCCTTAGCCTCGTCTCCCTCTGGAACTGGAACCTATCCACTGATGTAGGACTTCAATTCATTTTATTCAAGAATTAGGGAGATCCTATACTTCCATGCTCAGAAGTTATCATCTCCCTCAAGATTTTCATCAAGCTTCGTGTGATGAGACATCTTAACTGAGAACCTCAAATAGAAATACAAAATATTTAGATCTTACCAGTTTGAAAAGATGAAAAATGGATCTAGAGCTGATCTTCTGCAATGCTGGTTTTCTGGTTCCAGGGAAGAATAGGGTTTCACATTCCCGGAGTTCTACCCAACCAAAAACCTCAATTTTTGTCTTTAAACTTATATTTTGAGGAGGAGAGCAATCCTAGCCTGGGCTCACTAACAAATTCCTCTTCAATGAAAGTCCCTAATTTCCCGATGTAGTGGTAGGTCAAAAATGGAAAGTGCTCAGAATTAGATTCTACTTCGACAGAAAGATGCGCCCTTCAATGGAGGTTTAGCCTAGCCTCCTTTTGCTGATGGATTGTGGAGAGAGACTTAAAAAGTAAGAAGCTCTAGCTTCTGCATTTGCACAATGTCTTCTTTCATGTTAGCTTTGATACCATGTTTGATTTTTATCAATTAGATAGTATTATCTTAGGATCTTATCTGAGAGAATAACATGCACAAAAATCAATCACAAGAGACAATGGACACAAAGATTTTCCTTGGGGAAACCATAAAGGAGAAAACCTTGAAACTTCCTCAGAGATAGAATAAGCACCAATGGCAGCAGTAAAACCCAAAGACAGTAAGATGATCTCCAAGAACTGTTCTCTCTCTTATCCCAGCTTCTTCTCTCTCACTCATGTGCTACAACTGAGTGTAAGTGGCTGTGTGATAAATAAAGAGGCTCACTCTCTATTTATACTGATTCTTGACTTGACAATAACTTACCATGGATGAATTCTCTAGGAGAGTCTAATAACCCTAGTGCCCTGAAACTGTGGGGACTTTAACCCTTGATCAACTAGGAGGGTTAAACTCTATGACTTTACATGACTTATTTACATTACTGATTCTCTCGATAGGAACATTGGGGACTAATCAAATACAATATATGAAATATACAAGTGAATACATTCCGAAGTTACAAATAAATCAACACATGAGCATAGTCGCAACTGACTAATTTCTCATGGTTTTGGATAGTCTACTTAGCATTCATTGCATGGGGTGAAGAAGTGGGATTGATACTAGAGAAAGTAATTGCATAGCATCAATCATCACTTTAAGGGATTGCAACTGGTAACTCAGACTTCCCAAGAGGTCACCCATCCTCAAACTCCTCTAGCTCAAGCGTGCTTAACTATGGAGTTTTCCCCACATCCAAGCCCACTTAGCTTTCTACCCCATTTGAAAAAACTTAGCAAGTATTGTGACTTATGAACTATTCAGTTAGAGCTCTTTTTCCTCTTTTTAATTTAAGCATAGGGGTTTTCGCAGTCAAACATATGATATATCATTTTGGGATTATTTACGTAGTGAAAGTCATTAATGTATGACCCATATCCCATGAGCATAGTCGTAAGTGACCGATTTCTCATGGTTTTTTAAAATTCCACTTAGCACTCATTGCATTGGGTGATGCTCACATGGGTGAAGAAGTCGGATTGATTCTAGTGAAATAAATTGTATAACATCAATCATCACTTTCGAGGCTTGCACCTGGTAACTAGGAATTCCCAGGAGGTCACCCTTCCTAGAACTCCTCTGGCTCAAGCATGTTGTAACTATGTATTTTTTCCCACAACCAAGCCCACTTAGCTTGCTACCCCATTTACAAAACCTTAGAAAGTATTGTGCCTTATGAACTATTCAGTTAGAGCTCCCTTGAATCTTATTTATTTAAGAGTAGGGGTTTTCTCAATCCAACATATGATAGATAATTTTTGGGATTATCTGCATAGTGTAAGTCATTAATCTATGACTGATATCCCATGATCGTAGTCACAACTGACCAATTTCTCATGGTTTTGAATAGTCCACGTAAAACTCATTGCATTAGGTGATGTTCATATGGGTGAATAAGTGGGATTGATACTAGCAAAATGAATTGCATAGCATCAATCATCACTTCCGGGGCTTGGACCTAGTAACCATGACTTCCTAGGAAGTCACCCATCCTATAACTCCTTGGCTCAAGCGTGCTTAACTGTGGATTTTTCCCCACAACCAATCCCACTTATCTTTCTACCCCATTTGCAAAACCTTAGCAAGTATTGCACCTTATGAAAAATTTAGTTAGACCTCCCTTGACTCTTTTTTATTTAAGCATAGGGGTTTATCAATTTTGGGATTAGTTGCGTAGTGTAAGTCATTAATATATGACCCATATCCCATGAGCATAGTCACAACTGACCAATTTATCATGGTTTTGAGTAGTCCACTTAGCACTCATTGCATCGAGTGATGCTCATATGGGTGAAAAAGTGGAATTGGTACTTGCAAAATGAATTGTATAACATCAATCATCACTTTCGAGGCCTGCACCCAGTAACCAAGACCTCTCGATAGGTCACCCATCCTAGAAATCCTTTGGCTCAAGCATGCTTAACTATGGAGTTTCCCCCAAAAATTCCAATCCCACTTAGCTTGCTACCCCATTTTCAAAACCTTAGCAAGTCATGTGCCTTATGAACAATTTAGTTAGAATAAGGGTTTATCAATTTTTTGATTATCTATGTAGTAAGTCATTAATATATTACCCATATCCCATGAGTATAGTTGCAATTGACCAATTTCTCATGGTTTTGAATAGTCCACTTAGCACTCATTGCATCGGGTGATGCTCACAAGGGTGAAGTAGTAGGATTTATACTAGTGAAATGAATTTAAAATAGTGCCCATAATTTTTTATTAAAGTACTAACTTTTCACAAAGATCCATATTTTTATTTTTATCTATACGATGCACTTTTAAGGTAATGATGCATTGCTAAATAGTGGATCATCAATAAGCACTCAAAGTGTTGCATGCAATAAAAATGGTTTATATGTTTATGTGTGTATCACCACCTTTTAAAATCGTTCCAAAGAGTGATTGATGCGCTTAGATAATGTAATACAATGCTAATGAAATATTCATACATTACTTATCACAACAAATAACTTGATAATTTTATTTAAACAAACAAAAAAAAGTTATTTGGTGTGTTTATGATTACAAGAACAGTGCTACATAGTCTGTCCTATAAAATAAGTGACAAATGGCATAACCAGGTACTATGAATGCACCATTCATTTTTTTAATTGAAAAGTAAATTAATTAATTCTTAATTTTAATTTTCATCAATTGAAAAATGTAAACTAACATCTATAGCAATTAATTTACCTTGTCTTTCTAGTGGTTTCCACGTAGAGAAAAGAGAAAATTGGGTACAATTTGAAAATTTTCACAACAAAGAAAAGTCCATCAATTTTTTTTGTAAGTAGTGGTTCCTTCTATTACTGGTCATAAAAAAATAAAGATAGATACAGGAAAATTACAGTGCCTTGAGGCATGAATTCTAATCACAACTCGAGTCGTATTAGGGAGCTTGATCATTGAAGTTCTGCCCAAAATAAGGTGTCCAAAATAAATACAAACATTGGCCTGATGGCCCTTGAAATGACCCCCCCCCCCTAGATTTACAATTTCTTCAAAAATACTAAATTTGATATCTAGAAACAATTGGCATCACAATTAACATAAAAGAAGTCATAACTAC
This sequence comes from Pseudotsuga menziesii, assembly GCA_001517045.1. NCBI lineage: Eukaryota > Viridiplantae > Streptophyta > Pinopsida > Pinales > Pinaceae > Pseudotsuga > Pseudotsuga menziesii. Next base: position 61,468 of record LPNX010223549.1, read on the forward strand.
GGCTATCCAAAACAACAATTCTCCTTCGGCTCAGGGGGCGGACGGAACGCTGGTGGGTCTGGATGCTCCTTCTCCCATATTCACAGTAGCCTGAGCGAGATATCTTCCCAGCGCATCCTCCAATGAGCCTACTCCCTCCAAGATAGTATGTTGGCTTTGATTGATGCTCACAGTGGCTTCTTTGATAGCCTTAATTAGCTGGTCTCGAGCTTGAAGCTCTCTATCTAGAAGGATTCTGACTGTCCAAAATGGACTAGCAACTATTGCATGACCCTAGTGAGACTCCATTCCTCTTATGAGGGAAACCTCCATATTTTGAATTCTAGCCTCCATAGTCACCGGGGTCTCTATGAGGTATTGATCTCTCTAGTTAAAGGCCCAAAGGGGAAGGTCCTCTATCACCCCTGTCCCTTGCTCCTCAGTCCTTTCCTCCTCTGCATGAATTGTTTCCTCCATGTTATGATGAGAGCCTCTCCTACTGTGTATTCACCATATGGGTGCCATTATACACCGAACAAGGGTTCCCGAGGTGAAAAAATCACCACCAGATAACTGGAGCAAAAAATTGTGATAATGCATAAGAAACCACATAATTACCAGTCCGAGAAGATAAGCACTTATACAATTTTTGGCCAACATTGGATGTTTGGACATCCCTATCTTTAAATTCCCGAACCACTTCTCCAAGTTGTCCATGGTACAAGAATTCATTTCTTCGTACCCACTGACCATGCTTAGATCCTCCTCATCCCACGTGCCACATGCTTCATCCCTGTAGCGATCCAGGAGCTTCTTTGGCTTCGACCTTTCCCTTACTTTGTATCCTGCATGACCATCATTTCCTCCATTAATGCTACCATCCTTCCTCATGCGGGCCTTAATCCCTTGTGCTCGAAATGAGCCATGACGAAACCGATGAACCAACATTTAAGGTGAGTGGATCACTTGAGCTTCAAACTCGTCGAACTGCCTCGTGTTGAAGTGGCCCTCTATCCTATCCTGCCCTCCTCCATTTTTCACAATGATTACCCCCATATGTACATTGTTGAGGGATGACAGATCAAAAGCGATGGGAGCCACTTTCCCAGTATGATGCCTCGAATTATCCTTACCAGTTTTCTTTTCCACTCCATCGGTCGGATGCCTTTCTAGATGGCCTCGATGAGCAACTGCTAATGTCATGCAACATTGTCATAAAATTGGGTCACATGTGTCCTCCAATGGGCTTGCATGGAAGGGGACCTTTGCACCCACCCCTTTGTTCGCGAGCACATTCGCCACCTTATTGCCAGGTTTGTGAACATGCATGAACTAGATGGTTGGGGTGGTGGCCATCAAATGTTGAAGCTCATGCATCCTTCTCTCCCACCTCTAGTTCTAAGAAATTTTGGAAATGGGCGATCCCCGTTGGATTCATCCCGCCATGGTGATTATTATCATGGAATCCCCCTCTACCATTAGCGGTGTCAAAGACTATTGCAGAGGCCACCTTAGGCCATTAACCAGGAATTCCAATTCAAAATAATTTTTCATGGTTTCTCCGAGATCTCCCTAGAAAACATTGAGCACCTTTCCTTCTATATTGTGAATGACCCCACCATACCCAGTCGGTCCAGGATTCCATTTCTCCTCTCCATCAAAGTTGAGTTTGAAGGTTCCCATCGCTGGGTTGGACCATGAGTTAGGACTCTATGGGAGACCAACCAGGTCGCACGTTCTATCCATGATCATTGGTAACCTGTAAATACCCTAGTCATTCAGTATTTTTCATTCAGTAATGTTCACTTTGATATTTTTGATTTCCATTGAGTGAGAGTGAGTGTTTCTTTAAGGTGAAGTTCAATTAGATGCCAAACTTCCTCCATTGTCTTGTTCTTCTCCTCAAAAATTTGTCATTTTATCTCTTTCCATACTTCCTAAACCATGAACCCTCAGAATAATTCCCAAATTCTATTGAGAATCTTGTTTTTAAAGGATTTGGATGGCCACATTGCTAGGGTAAGATCTGGAAATCCTCTAACCCTGACACTTTTTATGAATTTCTCTCCCATTTCCCAGAGGGAGGATACTGTTGTGAATTTTTCCAATACGTGTTCAATGGTTTCGACCTCTTGATAACAAAGAAATCAGCATGAGGACCCTTTCATGCCTCTTTTTAAAATATTTTCCCATGTTAGGATACACCTACGAAGTAACAACTAGCTGAAAGGTTCAATTTTGGGCCAAAGTTTCCCCTTCCATATCTTGTCCCACTTTTCCTCCTTTGGCATTATGTGGGTTTCCATAAGTAGACTCACTACCTCTACTATACTAAAGTTACATGTATTGGAGTATCCCCAACGAACTTTGTCTAACCTATCCACCTTGAGAATCCCGCGAGCAAATAATTTCTCATAAAATTTATCCGGGTTCTCTTCGGGTACACATGATTGCCACCATATCTTGGGTTTCCATTTCCAGAATTGCATGTCGTCCTGTGTGGGCTCCCAAAAGTTTTTCACCCTTTCTAGAGGGAATCCTTGGATATACATAGTTAGGTCTTGTATATCTTCTCTGTCAACAAGGCAGGGTAGTTGTTTCCATGCATCCCTCAGGAAGGAGGATGTCTCGCCATCCCATATCTCCTAGAATTTGTGCCTTCAAATTAAACCTATGTTCATTTGTAACTCTTTCCAAATAGGAGATCCCCAAATGTCATCCATGAACTTGAGATTCTGCTTAGGCCAGTATGGGGCATACTTGTGGTGCCATAACACTTCCTAAGGCTCCCCGAAGTGGGAGATCCACCTCCACCAAAATTTGGCCCCCATAATCCTGTTGATTCTTACTGGGTCACGCAGACCCAAACCCCCACTTCCTTTGGCATACATAATTTATACCATTCCACCAGGGTCCATTTCTAGTGCCCTTGAGCCCCTCCCCACATAAATTTTTTCTGTATGTTTCATATTTGCTTGAGGACCAATTTTGGAGCATCCAAAACAGAAAAGAGAGAAAGGGGCATGGCTTGCAACATTGACTTTACCAGAATGAGACGACTAGGTAAATTAAGAGCTCTAAGTGTCCATTGCTCGAGCTTGCACTTGATTTTGTCTAGATGATCCTTCCATGAGATTTTATGAATACATGATTCAACCAAAGGAGCACCGAGATATTTATATGGGAGGTGACCTTCTGTGAATTCCATAATGCGGAGAATATTTTTAGGAGTGACTTTTTGAGTATTAAAAAAATAGACATGGGATTTGTCTTTGTTGATCTCTATCCCATTGGCCTCCAAAAAGATATCTAATCCTTTCTTGATACCTCTGGCTTCCTGGAACAAAGATGTGCCCATTAACATGTTATCATCTGCGAATTGTTAATGGGTTTGAGGGTTCATCCCATTAGCGAGGGTAAGCCCCCAATTTTTGTTGCTCCTCTGCATAGATTTTAATATTTCTCCAAGTCCTTCCACAACTATGATAAACATGAAAGGAGATAAGGGGTACCCTTGTCGAATCCCCCTTGATTCCAGGAATGGTGAGACAAAATTCCATTAACCAAGATCGAGAAGAAGGTGGAAGAGACCAGGTTCATTACCCATTCGATCCATTGCTCATTAAATCCAAAGGTCCTCAATATTGCAGCTAAGAAGGTCCAATTAAGTTTATCGTAAGCTTTAGATAAATTCAGTTTGAGTAGCATACGTGGAATCTTGTCATTCTTCAGGGAATTAATCATTTCATCGACCAATATTATGCCATCTAGAATTTTTTCGTCCTTCTACAAATCTTGCTTGCTCTGGGTAGATTAGTATGGGTAATAGGGGTCACAAATGATTTTCTATTATCTTGGTAATAATTTTGTAGATGACATTGCAGAGAGCGATTGGTATGAATTTGCCAGGATCCCCAGTACCTGTTTCTTTCATTATTATCATAAGGAATGTAGCATTGAAGGATTTAAGAATGCTTCTTGTTCACCTTAAGTCCTCAACCAGCTTCAAAACATCATCTTTTATCCATTCCGAGTAGGAGCGGAAGAAATTTGTAGTAAACCTGTCTGGTCCCGAGGATTTATCTGCTGCCATTTTCTTAACTGCTATCTCCAATTCATCCATGTCGATTAGTTTCATTAGCATAATTTTGTGATCATCCGTAACCACCTTAGGGATATGGTTAAACACATTTTCCTGTTCCTCCTAACGATTGATATCTGGTTCCTCCAGGAGGTCAGCATAGTACTCATTCAAGGTTTTCTCTAGTTCTATTTTTTATTCCACATATGTACCATTTGTTCTCTTAAGCCGCACCATCATATTCCCTTGTCGACGTTGAATGGATGATTTGTGGAATAATTTTGTATTTCACTTCCCTTCCTTTCGTATTTCATGTTGTTCCTAGAGGTTGAGTTCTTTTATAATATTTTTTTCTTGTGCCCTTAGCTCCTCGAGAGAACCCTAGGTCATGGAATCTTGTTGAATGTTTCCTTTGATCCAATTGTTTCTTCTCTTGGAAAATGTTCCCAAAGGATTCCAAATTCTAATGCTTAATTTTTCCTTTTAGGGATTTAATTTTCTCTTGAAATTGGTACATGAGTTTTCCCTTTATGGGAGTCACTTCTTGCCACCATTGTCAGAGTTTCTCCAGGAATTCCGGATTGAGGATCTAGAATTGCTCAAAATGGAAGGGTCTCCGAAGGTTCACCCCTATTATTTTCCATTCTAAGCTGATCAACCAGTGGTCAGAGCCTACCAAGGGAAGTACCATAGCTGACACTTCTACCCCCCATCATTACCGACTCTAAAACTAAAAACCAGTCTAACCTACAAGCAATGATTCTATCCCCTGCCCTTTTGTTATTACATGTAAAGGAGCTATTGGATGTTCTGACGTCGACTAGATAAAGGGATTCTATATCTTCATTTAACCATTCACTACAGTGGTTTAATTGTTGGAAAACCCCTTTTTTCTCTTCCAGGCTATGAATCAAATTGAAGTCTCCTACTAGAATCCAAGGACAGGATCCTACCACCATCTTTAGGTTAGATAGTGATTGAAGGAATGGATTTTTTTCATTGGCTATTGAGGGTCCATATACATTGGATAGAAATCCCCAATTTCTTGTACCTATCACTTGAAAAAAGGTCAAAAGAGTAAAATGAGTGGCCATAAGTCCCAAGAGGAGGACCTCCCTGTGATTCCAGAGAATACTTATCCCCCAGCTATGACCTTGGCATCACTTGCTATTACCTCTCCAATTTTCCATACTTTCTTTCCTATGACTTTGAGCTCCACTTCAGAGAATTTAGTTTCTTGAAGTAGTAGAATGGTTGTCCTTTCAATCTCAACTTTTCTTCTCAGAATTCGTATCTTCATAAGGCTATTACAGCCTCAAATATTCCAAGATGTTATCCGCATCTTATAACTGTTTGAGGGAGGAGGAGAGTGTTGCATCTATCGTAGGGTATTGTCCTGAGGCTACCATCTTTGTGCCAACTACTTGGATTCTCTAAATATTACTGTGTCTTCCTCATTTCTCTGAATTTTCCTTTCTTTTTCCCTTCGTTCTCCTTATGAGTTTTAGAGACTATGCCTAGGTATTTCACACCTTTTGTATTGATGATAGATTTTTCCAAAAGGGAGACCTGTTGAGGTGTAACAGAATATGATACTTTTTCTAGACAAGTCACCTCCAAACCCTCCAGGTCGAGTTATCCCAATTCCATCTCCTCCCCTTCCTCCTTGGGAGTGGGGGCTTCCTCCATCACCACAACTTGTTCAACATCCTGGGTTACTTATTCTAGGTTAAGGGTTTTCTCCTTTTCCTATATTTTTGGATTTTGATCTTTCCTCACTTATTCTTCCTCCCCTATCGACTATAGGATTTCAAAATGATTATGCTTCTGGGCATTTTTATGAATCTCGGTCCCGTTAAATTTCTTGGCTGGGAGTTTCTTGTTTTTTACTTTGGTATACCCTTTCGAGTCTTTCCCTTCTTGATTAGGAGTGTCCCTAGGATGTTTGTTGAGAGGGAAATCATGAAAAATATGCCCATGCTCATGGAAGTGTCTACAACAAAAATGGACCTGCTCATAGTCAATCGCATGGAATCTTTCCTCATCCTCTCAGGTTAATTCAATCCCTTCTGGCAAGTCTTGAGAGATATCCATATAAATACATATCATGGCATACAAGGTATATCTTATCCTTTTATTTTCCTCTGATACCTTGAGGAAATCCCCCAATGTGTTACCAATATCAGTGAGAATTTCCTCCTTCCAGTATTCAGAAGGTAAGGAGTACAATCAAAGAAAAACATGGGTGATTGTCAGGTTTTCTTTGTCAGGGTTAAAACACTCTTTCCAAGGGCATAAGTAAAATATTGCAGAATGAAAAACATATGGTACTGTTGATGCTTGGAAAAATCCCAGGTACTAACAGTAGGGATTCTCCCCAATAACCGTTCCCAATTAGATCGTTTATCATTTGGAATGCGGAATCCATTCGGTCAGTGGCCTGACTACCATAGAATCAAAAAAAGTTTTAAATTTGTTTTACCAGTTGCGTCTCGGTCCACCATTTATGATTTTATATTTAGGAATGAAATGCAAGTGCCTAAACTAAATGCAAGTGATCAGTGGGTAAGAAACTCACAAGAGATGTGCAACTATTCCCTCCGCTTTACCGCTCCTGCCCCACAATCACTCTACGAAAGCAAAGAAACAACTAATCTATTCTAAATTAACTATTCTAAACTATCCCCATGGAGAAAAATTTATATTAGAATGAGTAATATACTGTATTGTTTACACATAGAATCCTACAGGTAGCTGTTAAATTCTCCATACATAAATACATAAGAAAAATAATACAAATATAGCTTTGCTAAGTTGAAACATCCATTACTCATTTGTTGCACAAGATTCAAAATAGAAAATAAAACCATTCATAAACTGTAGAAATAATTCAATTGGTTGGAATGATCACACAGTTATGAAGCAAGCTAAAACATAAGTAGTCCACATTCAACAATCCACATAATCCATCTTGAAGACCATACATTCCTTCCTCCAGCCAAAATCTTGGTTCTCTTTATTTATAAAAAGAAGTAGTTCTCCTTAAAAAAAAACTTCAGCACATATGTCTACTAGAAAAAGTCCTCTATCTATTCTACTCTACTTCTACTTATACTTTTACAAAACGAATTTTCAGCTACCCTAGCCTCTTGGGCTTCCTTAACTCTTCGATTAAAAAAACATTTCCTCTAGTGTGATCACTAGGAAAATTGGAATAGATACAAAATATTACATAAAAATTTTCCACATGTGAATAAAACAAAACAGATTAAGTGGGCCCAGCTAATCCATCCACGAATTGCTTCCATGAAGCTACATTTGCAGCTATGATCTTGAAGTCCATAGGTTCCAATATTTTGAGTGTTACTTCATGCACTGCCAATTGTGACTTTATCTCTGTTGTTTTTGGTGAAGTGACTATGAGCTTGCGCCACTGTAGCTTGTGCCACCAAAATTTTTACCACTTATTCATTAAGGCCTTTAACCTGCTGTATGTTTAGCTCATCTTCCTATAGCCTGTCATGAAGGTACTTTAAATGCTCTTGACCTGGAAACTACTAAAGTCTTTTTAATGTAGAGGTCTGGAATCTGTTATGTGTTGTAAGCACCCTTTTGTATAAATCCATGAATTTATCCAATGTTTTCCCAACTGCGACTATTAGTCTTGCAAAAACCTTGCTGCTGAATGAAATCCATGAGTTCATACTCAATCTTCAAATTATTTGTACTCTTTTGCGGCTCATTTTCTGGAAGTTTTGTATTATCTTCCAACCAAATCAGTTGACCTTGGATAATTTCTACAATTTCTTGAGTTCTCATTCTGAAATCAGTGGATATTACCAAGATCTCTTGTAATCTGATTTCTTCCTGCTTAATCTTGTAGATTTCTTCTGCAAGTTTTAACTGAACTTGATATATTTTCCTTCTAAGCAAGAGAGTGTGCTCTCGGAGAGGTGTTATATCTATTTTCTGTTCATTTTCTTCCTTAAACAGAACCTCCAAAGAACTATTTTGTGCCTCCAATTTTGCAACTCGCGCCTTCAACTCCTCTGCTTGTTTACCAGCTGAGGCCCTTTGTGTATCTAGCCCCGCAATCTTACTTTCTAGGTCCTTCTTTTCTCCATCAATAATAGTATTTTACAGTACCAAGGACTCTTTTTATGCTTCCAAGACTTGGTAGGCCTCTTGGATCCTTTCTAAATCTGAAGGTCTAGCCTCATGCTTCCTTTTCACCTCTCGGCCTTCCGCTTGTTCTTTTCTCAGGGTCTGTTTTATTTGTGACATATTTCCTTTGTATTGGTCCATGACTCCTTTCAGAGACTCCTTTTAGTTTTCCAACATTATAATAAATTACCTGTGTAGATGCAATACTAAGTGAGTTCATTTATTCTGGATCTTCATCTCTATTTTTTCATGACAGCCTTTTCAGTAACCATGGTTACCTCAGGTTGAGTACCCATTTTCAACTTCTTTTCAAATATCCAAATAATTTTCTTCTTCTTAGAATAAAAAACACTTGATCCAGACTTGCAACTGCATGCTGCTTAGATGGAGTAAAGGGTACTAATCCTAACTCAACAATAGGGAGGTGTCTTCCTATTAAAATGTCTCCTGAAGTAGAATGAAGACTCTCTGGATTTTCCTAGGAAGAATTTTGTTCCTGATTCTCCCTATCTTGGTCTTCTTGCTCCTTACATCTCAGTTCCTCATCTATCCTCTCTGCTTTTTTTTTTCTCAATCAGCTGGCTCCTTCTGTATTCTTTATTCTTCTTCCTTTCCCTTCTGCTCGTCTTCTTCTTTCTCTCTCTGAGCCTCTTCAGCCAACAATTTATTTTCTCCTTTGACTAATCTTCGTGTTTCTTCTTCCTTTTCTTTATGAGTAGCTTCTTCTTCCTATCTTTTATGTTCAATGGTGATGCTCCTGCTACCTTTTCCTCCTGAAAGTGTGATTTTCCTCTTGAAATGCTTGTTTAGAGCAGTCATATTACAAGAATTGTGGTATACTTCCTCATCTTTGTCTAAGTGATCAGATTACTCGAATTTTACCTTCGTAACTGCATGGTGTGCAACAATCTTTCCCTGAGAATAATTTATGTGAAAACGTTTCTAACCAAAATGAAAATTTTCTAGATCTTTCACAAAATATGGTGTTCTTTTAACTTTGGAAAATTTATAATTACCAACATAGAAAGGCATTGGCGGGAAGAACTCCTGAAACCATCCAAAAAGAGTTGTCTTACTACTTCCTTATGTACTATATAATCAATGGCATACTTGGGCAGTAGTGAAGGGGATTTAGTTCCTCCATACATTCTCAAATAAGTGCCCCCTTCAGAAAAGAAATAATCTCCATATTCCCTTATATATTATAAGGCACCCTTGGACATGCATTTACATTCCTCAAGAAAATCAACTAATAAAGTGGCATTAGGAATTCCTCACATATGAGCTTGTAAGAGCTATGATACTTGTGAGCGCATAAAATTTGGTATGAAGTGTAAATGGGAGATTTTCCCTCCTTCCAGCTACAATTCAGCTTCTCGAATGGGTGCAAGAAAAGTATACAGTCGATAAAAAATGATCCCATGTACAACTCATATTTTGGCTAGAGTTTTCCTCCCAATGCTGCAGATATATAGGAAGACAAGCTATTGGCTACGATGTCCGACCAGTTGAAAATAGTACCTTCCATGGTCACATGATACATAAGTTGTATCCAACCAATCTTATAAAATTTCCCATCAACTCTGCCGGAAATCCTGTTAAGCATCAAAGCTACCAACCTATATGGAGTCTGCAGAATGGAGGTCTCATATTCACCAGATTCTCTTTGTCTGAATGATTTTTCCTCTGTCATCATCATTTTTGCGCATCCAATATAATCAATAGTCAAACTATTTATCCAATCATTGGTCGAGCTGACTTCTGAGACTGACAAGTTGTAGGATTGGGATAAGTATGCAGGGGTAAAGGAGGCGAAACCTTTTTCTTCAACATTATACATAATCATATCCATCACATTCATCCTCATTATAACAAAACCCTATGATTAGCATCTCTTTTAGCTTCCTTTTTAGCGTCCACTATCACTTTTAGTGTATTTTTCATCATTTTTTGTACAAAGTGGATGCTTTTCCAGGGGGTGGCGCTTTTAATGGAGTTATTTGCATCCATTTTTAAAAGTTGGCGCTATTTTGGACACTAATTAGCATCCCAATTAGCATCCCAATTAGCGCCCATTTTTAAAAGTTGACGCTATTTTGGATGCTAATTAGCATCCCAATTAGTGTCCCAATTAGCGTCCCAATTAGCTTCATGATTACCATCCCAATTAGCATCCAAGTTAATGTCCCAGTTATTATCCAAAAATAAATCCCATATAACGCTAAGAATAGCCTCCAAAAAAACGTCTTGAATAACATAGCACCATATATTAATCCAGGGTTAGCGACAGGAATTGTGCCATGAATTTCAGAAGGAAAAACATCCAACATAGCGCCAAGTATAGAGCCAGGAAATGCACCTAGAAAACATACATCATAGTGCCAGGTATAGATCCAGGTATAGCGCTTGGAATAATGCTAGAAATTTTGAAAGGAACCCCGCTAGGAATTGCACTAGGTTTAGATCTAGGAATTGTGTTCGGAAAATGTACGACATAATGTCATATATATCAATTTCAATGCCAATGATCATGATTCATGCGGTAGTAATTTTGGATCTTGATTTATCATAGTGGCACATAACTGTTTTTAATCATGGCACGTAAAGGCGCCCTGCATGTTGACTATAACAAACATCATCTTTTCTCCATGCATGTGCTCCCTAAATGTTGTGTAAGTGCCAATATTACCTAGCCTTAATCACTATCTTTCTCTAATTTTATCACATTAGCATGCACATGTTAAAACTACACTGTTTTGACTGATCAAGCTCCCAAATTTGAAGGGTATTTGCACGTGACTGGTTATCATACAACAACCAACTATAAGGTGCCCCTTTTGCAGGTGTATGGTTCAACCTAAGGAAAAATCTGCTACAAGAACTACACCTTGAAGTGCCAGAGATCCACTAGAGAAACCAGGCCCTGCATATTACTTATTAGAAATATACTATAGGAACTACACCCTATATTTGATTGAGTTACCTTGCTGAGTGCACTGTAAAATATTGTGTAACCAGACCAATCTTTGAGGAAAACTTGCGGCGAAGATATTTACTACTTTCTTTCTCTGTGATTCAAATGAGCAAAATTAATCTCAAAGTGTCTTCAAATTGCTTATTAAACTCTTTCTGATAATTAGATGGACAATTACTGTCAACGGATCTGTTAGACACCCATTCCTCTAGAACTATGTTGTTGGGAGCGCGGAGTGGGAGTGGAGCAAAAAGTGAAATTTTCAAAAGCTCTCATTTTGGGAGCGTTTTTTGTATAGTATATATTTTAATATATTTTGATGGATTTATATCTAAAAAACATGTAGGATATTGAATTATCTATAGAATGCATGGATTAAACCATGTAACATCAATCATCTAGTAGTTACAACTTATAACATTATCATCAATTGATCAACCATAAAAATGTTTGTAGGAGTTTGGAAAAGAAGGGAGGTACCATAACATTGTCATCAAATGATCAACCTAGTATAGGAGCTTTTAGTATAGGAAAGGAAGGGAGCGCCTCAGGAGCGTGCTCCCAAAACTAGGAGCTCGCTTCCGAAGGAAGCGAAATTTAGGAGTGGGAGCGAGGGGGTGGGGGGCGAACCCACGCAGCATAGCTCTAGACGACATTTCTGATTAAAATCAACCATCTTCAGGACAATAGGAATCACCTGGCATTCCTTAACATCAATGGGTGTGTTGCTCACCATTGTTTCATTGAAATTTTAGGTGTCTTTGTGTTGCAGCATCAGGTGGCCACTATGGTTGTAACCTTAGATTCTAGAGAATTGGAAGCTTCAATGACTAGGGCATCTATTGAAGTGTTTTCTTCCTTTGCTTTTATGTCATGATCGAGTGAAGTGTCCTCCAAAGAAGATGAATTTGCATAATTCCAAATACTAGGATCTAAATGTACCCCCTGAATTATAATAGCTTTTATGTCCTTCATATTTCCTTTTCAAAGCTCTGGCCAAACCATATTGATAATTTGACACAGTACCAAATTCTATGGAAAGCTCTTTTGCGAAACTGAATCTCTATCCCAAACAGGGTTTGAATCCAAAAATCAGACCTCATGGATCTTAAGTACCTATATATTGCTTCAGGGACCACAATTATGATGAAATCATTCCCAACATTGCTTCATTGATGTCTCCACTAAGCGTTCCGAAAATGATGATTGAAATCATCTCGAATCTGCCTTGATTTGATAAACAAGCCAACAACATGAACTATCAATTAAGATGATGTTACCACTCGTTATGTCCTTGCTGTCATCATTCTTTGTATTCTAGTGCCTCATGTACTGAATATGAACCAATAAAATCTATACATCAATTCCTATATGTCATGCTAGGATTACATAATAGTGGTAACATTATATTTGTTGTAATGTCTCTTCATGTTTTTTGTTAGAGGTTTGTTAATGTTTCCTTACTGCTGCATTTACTATGTATATAGACTATGTATTTGGATCAACTTCATCACAACATTCAAGATCAAACTCCTTGTAAGAGATGGTACCTCATTAGCAAAGTCTGGACATATACACACTGAGAAACTCTTAAATCTCATCAATCTAAATGAACGCCTCATTAGCAAATACACATTGGGGTAAATTTTGTGTTAACAGGTCCATAGTTGGAGCATAATCAATTCTACTCACACTAGGTACTATGACAGATAACAAATGATGTGCCCATCTTATTGAAGAGATTGTTCACCGTTCAGAAAAATAAATCACCAAATATATTTTACTCAAAATCACTCTCACAAACTCATAAATGTAGGCTGCTGTAGAAAACTCAGATTTATGTGTTTTAGTCTTGAACCACATGAAAACTCAAGTGGAAACTGTTCGTTAGAACTCGTTTGATTAGTCCCTTAACTGCCATTGTAGTTAATTCCTAACTGCAGCCCAAACCTAGAATACATACCTTTCAAAGACTAGTCACCTTAACTAAAAGTAGGAAAACCAATTAACTAGTGCTTTGCTTTATTAAATAATCCTACAACTAATACTATAGCTAAGCCTTAAATGTTTGTTCAGTTAACTAAAGGTGTGCATCTCTGAGACTAAATTAGGAGTGTTCCCTCTCTTGCTTTGTATAGCACTGAAACACAACTGCACTTGAACTATCTGATTTTGATCCTAAAATAGCACAGTTAGTTTGACTAAGTAAAGGTGCCCTGCATGTTGACTATAACAAACACAATCTTTTCTCCATGCATGTGCTCCCCAACTGTTTTGTAAGTGCCAATATTACCTAGCCTTAATCACTATATTTATTTAATTTTATCACATTATCATGCACATGTAAAAAATACACTATTGTGACACTGTTTTGACTGATTGAGCTCCCATATTTGAAGTGGATTTGCACATGACTTGCTTACCTACAACCACTAACTATAAGGTGCCCCTTTTGCAAGTGTATGATTCAACCTAAGGAAAAATCTGCTACAAGAACCATACCATTAATTCAAAGATATGCGCCCTCCATTAATTCACCAAGTGTTAACTCCTTTAACTGAATGTGAACTGATTAACTAACTGCTTGACCATTAGTTAGGAGTTTAACTAAATGTCTTTAGTGCTTCACAATCAGTGGCATCCACTCAAGCAAGTTTGCAAGAGAGAGAATAAGAAGTGCGTTGGAAAGAAGAGAGAAGCGTTTGTCTTGGGTTTTACACTGTTTTGGTTGAGTTCTATAATGAGGAATTTTTGCTGGGCTTTCTCCTCGACGAAGTTTTCCCAGGATAAATATTTTTTTCTCTTGCGTGACTGTACTTGTTGTTCTTTTAGTGATCCTACTATCTTAAATTGTTCTAGAATATCATCTAAGGAATAATAAAACTTAACAGATGTTGTACCTTTAGCAACAATAATAGTCTCCCTTATCTTTGTGCTATGGTGAAAGAAGTGGTGTGACTGTACCTGCCGGTGCCTTTAGTCCTCCCACAAAAGAACACACACCCATGTAATTTTGAACTGTGCGTCACAACAAGGGACTCTATGATCTTAAAAGAATAACAACAAGATCATAACTTGCATCGTAAAAGCAAGAGTGCCAATATTTGTGAGATAATATCCAATACAACCCAACTTCAAAAAAGAATGTTGCTCCTTTCGTTGTCCCATTCTACAATATATCCAATCTGATTCTCTTTGGATTTCCTTACCCAATTTTAGAGTATGCTTGGTATATGAAAACTTGGTTGTTGAGAAGCAAAGGGAAAATAAAGAGTAATCCCATATATTTAAGATAAGCAAGGATTTGAAAAAACAATAACTAAATGTAACCCAACTTGGAAAGATAATGTTGCACCTCTTTGTCCCTTTTTACAATATATCCATCAATTCCCTCATGCATTTCTATACCTTATTTGTTAAAAAAAAATCTTCCTTGAATCAAGGAATCTGAGAAACCACTTAGATAGCACTGTAGTCGCAAGACAGACCAGTAAACCATGTGATAGGGCCATCCTAAATGTTGGATGTAAAAACGATCTATCCAACACAATGTAAAACTCTCACCGTAGTCACATGAACTTTTGAAGGGTTTCTCACTTCATGGTCGAGTGTGGGTTTCCATGGAAAACAGAGGGAAAAGAAAAAGTAACCCCATATATTTAAGGGAAGTAGGGATTTGAAAAACAATCACGCTGTCGACGATGAGTGAATTATTTGTTTGCATAAGCACTTAATAAAAATCTAAAAATGAGGACCACTCAAGGCAGACCTGAAAATAAGTTTGGATTGTGTTTATTACACTGAAGGTGTTATTTAAGGGGCTTCTCTTCTCAAGGTTTCATCGTCATTTAACATTTATTGCAAGAAAATTGTTATTTAAGGGGCTTCTCTTCTCAAGGTTTCGTCAGCATTTAACATTTATTACACAAAAAGTGTTATTTAAGGGACTGCTCTTCTCAATGTTTGTCTTCTGAGGAGCCTCCCCATGTTTCACTATGAGAGTGTTCCTTCCAACTATGTCTCACTATGAGAGTGTGCCTTCCAACTGTATCTCTCTATGAGAGTGTCCCTTCCGAGTGTGCCTTCCATTATTCCATATTCTGGAAACTCTCATGTTTGTTGCATCAATGCACATGGTATGCATTAGAGGAAATTTGGGGTCTAAAATGGGCCTTATAAAAAAATGTGTCGTGGATGAGTTGGATAGAGTTGGATTTTTTAATCCAATAGAATTTCAATATCTTTGGTCAACCATTATGGCTGAGTTGGACATATAATGCTTATGTGTCATAATTTTATTTGACAATAGCTAACTCTATATCAACCTCACCTTGGTTAAGATCGTAAAACGATCATCTCAAAATACGATATATATACTTGAAATAATAAATATATAATATTTTATTTGATCACTACTTCCAACTCATTTAAAAAATAATTCTCGCATTAATTAAAATTATAGTGGAGACATTTTGAAATACTAAAAGCATTTACTAATCAATATTTAAAAAACAAAACTAAATAGTATTTAATTTTAAAAGGACTTATCTTGAAATACTAAATAAAAATATTCAGTATTTTTAATATTACTCTCCATTTTTTGGGATAAACCGTAGTCCACTCGGGTTTGTTCATAGTAAAAGTTTAGTAATACATTATTACATTTACATTTCCCTTTGCTAAAAGTATAAGAAAAATATTTTATCAATATTACATTTACACTAAAATTTGCAATATTACATTTACATTAGAAATTTGATATGTCGTCTAACAATGTTTTTTTAATATTTTGAAATTTGCAATATTACATTTACACTAGAAATTTTCTATACCGCTTAACAATTTTTTTCGATATTTTTTAATAATAATAAAAAAACATTACAAAGGGTTATAAAAATATAATTTTTTTTTTATAAAAAAATATTAATCGTTATAAGCAAATTCATCATTATATAAATGGAAATATTGAATAAATTTTCAATATTTTTATATATTTTAAATCTTCTAAATTTTTATTATAAATGTTATTTATTTATTTTTTTAAATTAATATGATAATAAAAATATTATATTTTTATATTTTAAATATTTTATAATTTTATTATAAATATTATATATAAATTTTTAATGATATGAAAATAATTATATAAGAATATATATGGTTTATTAGATTATATAAATTATAAGAGTATATATTGTTTATTGTTTTTTTTATTTTATGTAATGTAATAATTTTTATATGAATTAATATAAAATTTATATTAAAAACTAATAGTAATTTTTTTATTTTTTAATATTATTGTAATTATATTTTCCATTATAATTTAAATATGAATATATTTGAGTTTTTCATTTTATTAAATATATAAAAAGTAGTGGTGCATTTATTTAAAAAATTTATAATATAAAATTCAAAAAATTCCACTATATCATTTATTATGTGTGCACGAGAACCTAAATATTTCATTAATATTTTTAACCAATATCTCTTTACTCTATATTAACTCAACACACTTGTCAACTACCATTAA
>LPNX010223549.1:83166-104713 GCA_001517045.1 Pseudotsuga menziesii
ATTTCGTTCATTTCGTGAAAAATTCGGTGTTTCATTTCCCCAGCTTTAGGGGTATGCTAGTATTTATCTCCTATGTTACAAATGCATATCTTTTAGTATTTGCTCGCGCATTCTATTCCTTCTCTTTCATGGATTCTAATCCTTCTCTTTGATCGTTTCCACCCCTTACATCACTATTTCTGTGGGGATCATAAAGTACGAGCCGTAAAGCTATTTTTCTATCATTACCTTGGGGTTTGAAGGGCCCGAGGTTAAAACCTGTAAGCAGCTCTGTGGCACTAATCGTTTATTTGAAGCCACCATGGCCACCAACTCGACAAACTATTTTCTCATTAACCCTTCCGCCGATTCATGCCCGTCACTCCAAAATCTTCAACTTCATAAGCTAGTGTTGTATCCATACAAATCCTTAATATTGTCTGTAAAATTTTCCCATACTCTTTGCAGACACATTGAATTTTATTGGCCCAAAATTGCTTAAAAAACTGCAGGTTTTAGTGGTTTGAAGATCAAATGCCTCTGGTATCTGCTTCTTTCGGTATTGTTATTGGAGCCAAACTGTATTGGATGTTGAGGCAACTCACTCACCTTTAAAATATTCCTTGTAGGGTTTTTGGCTGTGAAGTCTTTGACGAGGGTTTTACAGAAGGTGGGCACACTTATGAACTATTTGTGGCCCCAAGTTTGCTTCTATGGTGTATATATTAATTGGTTTTGGTAGTATTTTGTTGAAGATGTAGAGATGGTCCAAGTTCACAGACTCTGGTCCATGGACTGGAAGCGGAAAACTATGGTATCACTTGCAACGAGCGTTGACCAATCTCAAGTTGCATTCGCCCGTGAGGATGCTTCCATTGAAATATGGAATTCTTCCCCTGGCTCCGTAGGATGGCACTGCGAACTGGAAATCCTAGGTATAGAAGGTTCTATAATTTCATCCCTTGTCCGGTGTCAGTCAATCTCAAGTTCTTGTCCATCTGGTCGTTTATTCTCAGCTGGTTTGGATGGATCCATTTCAGAATGGGACCTTGGTTCTTTACAGTAGAAGACAGTTGTAGAGGCCATTGGAGGATATATATAGCAAATGGAAGATGAACCCTTCCAAAGAGCAAGAGATCCTCGGATTGAATCTAGCTGACATAATGATGATGCTGGTGATGATGAAAATGGAATAAACTGCACTGCTAGTGGATTTGATAGTGAAGAAGAAGAACTTGTGGTGCAACAAGTGGAAATTGGTTGTGATGATGGTGTTGTTCACATTTATGTTGTTCATGAGGAAGGAATGGAATATTACAGGTCATTTCCAAGAGTTAAAGGAAAAATTTTGGGAGTTGTTTGGAGTTTGAATGCAAAGAAAATTTTTGCTGGAGGTTCTGATGGTTGCATTAGGTGCTGGGATCTCACTACAAGGAACGAGATATACATGATAAAAACTAGTATTGGAGGTCTGAAGACTGGGGAAGACATCTGTATTTGGTCTCAAGGTTCCAATGTTTTTAACCCGCAAAGGGATATTTTCGTCTCATCTACTGCCACTGTTAGGTGAGTTTTCATATTCATCCATTATTTTTCCCATCAAATTTCTGATACAATTCATGGCTTGTGTTTTCCTGGGTAGGGGTTTATTCATTATTCTCATCAATATAGATTCGTTAAGTTTTGTGTGAGGGATTGTGATATTTTCTCAACTCACTACTTTTTCGTCCGGGGTTTGAGCAATCTGCACAAGCCCTCTTTCTTCTGTGGTTATTTTTTATGTATAGATATTAAATCTCTATGTTTAAATCAGGTTTTCTGCAATTTTTGGTTAGATGTTTGCAAGAAATTTAGCTATTTAATATATTTCTTCACGCTTTTTACCTCAATTTACTATAATTTTTTCCTCTTCTTGCATGCTTGTTTTTTTACCTGTTGTTTTATTCAATTAAAATAAATCATGGTAAGTTTGCCACTATGAATACTATTTTTTAAGAACTTTGTTACGAAAAGAGTATACTTCCCTAGAAGTATGGAAGGTAAGTATGGAATATAATTTATTGTATGATACATTATAGTGCAACCCCTTCGCATCTATATTTTCTCCATTTGGTTGTTCCCAACTAAAAATTGGTTATTATTGTGTCATATTGTTCAATTGCAGCATTTTTGCTGGAACTCAATGTACAGTCCTAAGTGTTGGTAATGATATAAAGATAAATACATTTGCTTGTCCATGAGATCAGAAGTGATATTCTAAACAACCTTTATAACTTCGGGACACTTATTGTTGATCATCCTTAAGTTCAATACCCAAAATTGATCTCACAACCCTTTTTAGAAAGAAGGTGCAAACAAGTTGGTCTATATCGTGACACCTATATCAACTGTCGCAATTGGTCCATGTGAAAATGGTAAACGCTCGTTCCAATTGGTAAATGTATGAAACCGACAATGCTTTTGCTGCTTTAACCCCACTACTATTAGCATTTATCACAAACATCCTTTTTCTACTAGAATTCTAGAATTCAAGATTACCGTCCAGTTACTATTGGCCTGGAAAAAATGATAAATGTGGAGCCCAATTGTTTATGGTATAATATAGTAAATGTTTAGTCCCGTAGTTGATGGATATGGATAATGTAGTGCTCCTATTGCATTTATTTGTCTTACAAATGTTGTCTATGTGATATTTGTTAATACATCTTATTTTAACCAACAAAATTTCGTTATTCCTTGTTAAGAAAAACTAAGTTAGAGGTACTGTCTGTTTTAGAATTTCAAATTCAGTTATTTTGTGATTGGTTTTCACTTTTCAGTCTAGAGTAGAAAAGCATGAGGGTCTCTCTTGTCTTTGTGTGAGAAAAAGAAAGCCTTAAATTATAAAATGAGTTCTTATTTTTTTAAATTCTGATTATTTCAGATGTTTATAAATTGCACCAATGCAAATATAGATAAATTTTATAACCTGCATAAAGGGATGGATCTTGCAAGTGGTTTGAACATAAATTTTATGGAACTGTAACTTATATATTTTTTGTTATCAATTTATTCATCTACCTATAACCCCTTGTATCCACAAAGTACTCTTGCATTCGAATTTTTAAGGTATGATGAACGTATATGTGTGTGAGAAAGTCCTTATAAGGGATTCTTAACTCAATGGAAATCCAAATACTCCAAACCAATACTAATGTTTCTTGCTAATTTTGCACAGACATATATCACATTCTAAAAGATGAAATCAAAATCCAGAAAATCTCCCTTTAATTGTTCCACTGAGCATGAATTCAGAAAAGTTGATGCATGCAAAGCAGAGTATAAAATATCTGAAAAGATTCCTGATGATTGTTTGCTTGTGTTCCAAATTCAGGGTCAAACAACTACAACAAATTGACATCTTTACAATATGCACCAAGTGGATATCACAAGTCTATGTTAACATAATAGGATGTCCAATTCCTTTTTATTTGGTCTAAATATCACCTGTTTGCATTCAGTACATTTTGCAAGCATTTAATTTAATGGTCGATATGTTCATACCATGGAAGTATTTTTTATCAACAATTGTAATTATCACATGTGGTTGAGATGGTTTGAGCTTACAACCATTATTTCACTCTCTTTGGAATGTTTGAATTTGTAATAGTAGTATTCTATGTGTATAAGAAAATCTGGTATTCATAGAGTGTCAATGTAAATTGGGATGTCCACTTATTTTGGGAGTTACTGTCTGATATTATGCATTGTTTTCAGGAATCAAGTGGCAGCATAGGATGGAAGACAGGAATATAATTGAAATCATAATTGCTGAAAAAGATCAAGGTGAATGTTCATATGCAATAGTTGAGATAAAGGTTAAAAAGATGGATTCATAGACTTACACTTTAAGAGTCGACAAGTGTGTAAGTATTTTTATTTCTTGGTCATGAATGCTTTTAATTTATTTGGACTTAAAAATGGATGAGGTCACAATAATTCCGAAGTTGTTAGGCTCCAAATGCTTATATTCTGTTACAACTTTTATGATAGCATTCAAAAAAGAAAAGCGCAAAGTGGTGGGAACATTAGAATATTATATTTTTGTACTTATTTATTTCTGTATCTTACTTCAAGGTGTTCTCCGCATGATATCATTACATTTTCTCTATTGCTGAAAAGACATTATCTT
This sequence comes from Pseudotsuga menziesii, assembly GCA_001517045.1. Classification (NCBI taxonomy): domain Eukaryota; kingdom Viridiplantae; phylum Streptophyta; class Pinopsida; order Pinales; family Pinaceae; genus Pseudotsuga; species Pseudotsuga menziesii. The sequence continues at coordinate 87,317 of LPNX010223549.1, forward strand.
TTTATTTTTTAAAATTTTGTTCTTTCAAATCTAACTTGGCTTGCATAATGCGTTTTTATAATTTCTTTAGTCATCATCAATTGAATTTCAAGGTTTGATACCTTTGAAACTATGTTGCACCTGTGATCTATCTATCCTGAATCCCAATGTAAAATTTTGATCCTTCTCCAGGAGAGATTCAAGTTTGCTATTAGATGTTCAACATGCGGGTTAGGGTTATTCTAAAAATAACAAATGTTTGTCCCCTAAGTTGGATTTCATTGTAAAACTAGTTAGCAATATTTTATATCTGGACACTAGAAGAAGAGAACCGAATGTTATTCTCTTTCAATTTCTTCTGTTTGGACCATAGTCACTACACTCGAAATCATCAATAATTGATAGGGCAAAAGAATCAAAGTTTTCAATTGGATCAGGAAAAAATCAGCAAATGTAAAATAAATATATACAGATATTTTGAATTAAAAACACTTTTCATTGATATTTGAAATAGCCATGTCCATATATTACAATGTTTCAATATATCTTCAAAATTTCACAATGAATAGGTATCATCTATAATATCATGATAATCTTGATTCTCATCCGTAAGGTGAGTCCAGAATCCAGATAAAAATATGTCTGAGTTAACCCTGCCCAGGTAGCCTCTTTGTGGATGATTTTGTCACTGTCCTTTCACACCAGCAAGTAGAAAACACCTCCATCAAGCAAAAGAATGAGAAAAAACAGTGAAAATTGGGTTTAAAACCTTTTCCTGGGTGCAGACTTGCATAAATTTCTAGTCAAGGGTTAAGTCACGAGTTTGACTTGTGATGACTAAGTCAATTTGGTCAACACAAGTAAAACTTAGAAAGTTTTAAATTGGATATTTTGACTGCAGAGACCAATTTAAATCAGAAAATCGCACTTTGACTCACGATTCCTATGACTTTGGTCTGGAATCTTTGAAGCTACATTGCAGGGGAGCCCTAGCCTCTAACATTTTGTTCTTGAAGCATGCTCTGAGAAGGAGTGCTCAAGAAGTGCCCTTAGGAGTATGCTCTCAAGGTCTTTGAGGTGCTTCTGGGGTGCTCCCTGAATGATAACATAACATTCTTAATGTGTAAGGGTAGAAAGAGAAAATCCTTAAATTATTTATATTATTATTAATTGTTTCAGGATGTTTGATATGGGTTCCAACCTCATCAGACCTCATTTGAAGAAAATAGCATCCCATCCAAAAATTTAAATTCAACAAAATAGCAGTTTTCAGCACTCCAGCAAATAGAAATGCACCGAACCAAAGAGAAGTCCACTGAACCATCAAAAGAAACTAAATTCCACTATGCCCTTTTTCCACATGTCATCTTACTTAAGGAGAAGTGACCTCCACAAATATAGGAATCGAGGAATCTCTAGATTTTCCTTTGAAGGACTTGCCACTAACATCATGCACTCAAAACGATGGTCAAGCAAGAGACAAAGTTATATTATTTCTTGTAGAACAACTGAAATATTATAATTGGGATCTTGGAAAGGATAATAATGAGTTTTCCCTACCATCTCATGTTTTAGATCTAATTTTACATGAATAAAATACAACTTGTGAAATTGCTGCTGAAAATGGTCTTGTTAGTGTTTTGTTGGATATCTTGTCTAGTTTTTACCTAGATCCATAAAAAAATGACAGCCTTCCAGATTTTAAGTATGTGATCCCCATGCTACTAGTTGTGGATAATTTTCTATAGTTGAAGCAAAAAATCGATTCTAATATTATGATATTTAAATAGTCCAAGAAAAAAGATGGTGATGTTGAGAATACTGAGAATTTGGAGTCTAATCATAAAAATTGTATAAAGCACATGTTGGTTGTTCCTGAAGGGTACATAACTACTAAAGAGTAGAAAAAAACTATTAACATAGTCTGCAACTTCATTCAGAGGAATCTTACCTCAACTGTTGCACAATCTCTTCTCCAACTATGTGCAAGGATAAAAAGGGTGCATGCCATAGCATTGTGTTTCCTTGAAAGAGGTGGATTGGTTTCTTTGCTCATCATTCCTACTAGTTGCTTATTTTCAGGGTTTAACAGTGTTCCATCAACTATTGTTTGTCATATTCTTGAGGATCCACATATGCTTCAGGTAGCTATGGAGTCATAAATTTGACAAGATATACGGTAGTTGCTTTAAATAAAAATATAAGTGTAAGGTTGAGTCCTCATACTTTTATCTCAAACTTATCTCTTTCTATCTCAAACTTAGCTTGGTTGAGTTGAAGCTGATTTTCTGTTTGATCCATTTCATGTGATTCCCATTGAAAACGTTTTTGGGGAAAATCAACGATAGGGAAGTACTACCTCTATCTATACTCTTATAGGAAGGACTGATGATTGTGGAATGACATTTCAACATCCAATTCTCATTAGACCATCTACCCCATTTAGATCATTTTTTCGTTGAGCCATATGTAATTTTTAAAATTTCTGGTTGTTGAACATCTACTAGATTATAAATTGTTTTTCTCAGATTCGATCTTTAGAATTAATAGTTTAAGGACATATATAATGTTATGTGTCTATGATTGCTAAGAATGATAGGGTTGTAGCAGAGAGTACTATTGAAAGTACTTTATATCCATCCCATTTGGATTATATTTACTGAACACTTCGAAGTGGGTGACCAATAAATCGTTTGAGTAGTTGGGTTGATGATAATCACCAACTTAGAGGAATGAATGACACTACAATAGAATTAGGAATTGACGATAATTTTGTTTCTCATTTATAGAGGGCTCAACTAGTTGATGGCACTTGATCAGATTAGGCCCATGATACCACCAAATCATGAGAAAAAGGTGATGCTACTGCCTCACAAGCTACAAGTGTTGGTACTGTGATGATAGAAACTTTACAATCATAGTAAAATGATATATAGAGAACCAAGGAACGTAATCAATCCCATGTTGAAGATAATACAATCTATCATCCTTTGTCGACCATTAGATACTCAAATTTTTGTATTGATCCTTTTTTCCATTATAGAGGACTCTGTAAGTTAGGCTCCCAAATTCTTAAAGGGTTCTAGCTCAATGGAAGAGCGCTTGCCTTACAAGCAGGAGGTTGGTGGTTCGATTCCTCCATGCCCTAATGATATTATAATATCAGTTAAAAAAACTAAATTAGTAAGCAAAAAATAAGAGATAGGTGACCAAACAAAATGACCAAAACTTGTATATAAAATTACTATAAACGACTAAATTAGTGACCAAAACTTGAGAGATGCGAAACTAGGCATTAAAAAGGATGCAACACATGGTGCTAATGATGAAGCCAAACATGACATTGATATGGTATCAAAATAAGACGTTACTTTGGATGCAAAACATGTCGCTACTTAGGAAGTAAAATATAGTGCAACAATAGAATAAATATTTGGCGTCATTTTGGTAGCAAAACAGGATGCAAAAAAGGAAGCAAAAATTGGTGCAAATTTGGAAGAGAAAATTGGCACATATTTGGAAGTAAAATATGGTGCAAAATGGGATGCTAAAGTGGTAACAAAAATGGATGCAATATTGTATGTTAACATGGTTCTATTAAGGATGCAAATATGGCACTAACGAGGGTGTCATTTAAGAAGCAAAAGAAGACACTCGCTAGGAAGAAAAATATGGCGTTATTTAGGAAGCAAACCTTGAGGTTGTTTATGAAGAAAGTTGGACGCTATTCTGGAAGAAAACCTCGACGTTGTTTAGGAAGCAAATTTGGATGCTATTCTGGAAGCAAAAAAAGATATGCTATTTTGTAGGCCCTAAAGGATTCTATTTAGGAAGCAAAAAAAGACGTTTTTTGAGACGCTTTAAGTTTTGTCCATGACGCATCCCATTTGGTGTCTAGTTTGACCACTCAATGTAAAAAAAATTAACACTAAAAATGGACGCTAAATGGGACGCTAATTCCATGATTTGTTGTAGTTCTTAGGAAACATACAACCAATCACCTTAGTGCAAGGGAAGAACTCTGGTCACGTGGATACCTTTGTAATCCCCAATCTCAAAAAAATTTCAAACAGGGGTAAATCCTCCAAACCTGTGTCAGGGATCTTCTGATCTTGAAGCATAGGGTATATCTGCCCCAAATTCAACTTTGGCTTGCCTCCAGTAATAGATTTGGTGTCTTCGTAAATCATTTTGACCCTAGGCATGATTTCTAAGTCGAAATCTTCCTCTCCAACTTTAGCTTTCTTCTTTCCTTTCTTGGACATGGTATCGGATGCAGACTGAGGCTATACAAAACACACCAAAACTTGTCTTAGCATCCCTATGATTATAACCACATGTATTAATATAATAAAATGAAGAACTATTGTAAAACTTGCAAAACATATAAGGAAGCCATCAAATCATTTCTTTCTAGAACAAGCTTGACCGGTATCTCTTTTATCATATCATCCTTAGCCATCTGAAAATGACTCTGTACTGCAAAAAATTATGCATACCATAAAAAACAAAACCTAAGGTGAAGTCAACAACCAGGAGGATAAAACCTATTCTGCATGCGGGTTCGAACTGATGTGCTCCCAAACATATAGCATTCTAAGTCAGAGATCGATCAAAACAACTTTTCAAACCCTAGGAATGACCCGTTTACGAAACTTCATGGCCCAAAAAAACAACAATCTTGAGAAAAACAATGGCGCCATGGCACTGGCCACAAAAGCCAACATCTTCTAACAGGAAACCTAGGTTACGAAACCAACCAAAACACAAAGGCTTTCAGAGCTCTACGTCTTTGACAACCCCTATCACCGCAAACAGATATGAACTAGGTGAAGAAGGGCCGACGATAAAATCAGGTGATATCAACCCCATCATTGCACAGCCAGGGCCTTAATCCAACCATGTCTGAACGGTTTGAGTGGTCTTGGGCAAGGAAAGGATGGGAGCATATTAAGGAAAAAATGACAGTTGAAGCAAGATAGGTCAACAAACAAAATAAGGACGGGTGGGTTAGATGGATTGCTAAAAAACAAACCAAGAGGCTGAGGGGAAAAACCTTTAAATCACGATGAACTCAACCACCCTAGTCTTGAAACCTAAATTCTTTATCACCCCAATCGTAAACGACCAAATCAACGCCATTCTACCCACCGAGAGAGAAACGACATGAATAATTAGATCCTACCTGGAAAGGTTGGCTCAAAAGATGGTGAAGACCTTGGCGTCAAAGAATTTGTAAGATCCAAATGGAAATATACCTTAGGCATGTGATCAAATGGGGGTAGTAATCTCACCATAAAATAAAACGTAAGAGACCGCATTGGAAAAACCTCCCCCCATCTTATATAATAAAAACAAAGAAGGCACATTAAGTGTGGTTGGTGGAGCAATTACATTGCATGAGAAAATGAAATGTTGTTTGGCGCCCATATTAAAACTTCATCAGCAAAAACTCCATCGATGAGGAAAGATGAAATACCTCTAACTATGGAGGCTCAAAAACCATGACTCTGTTGTAACTATTGGTACCCTTCATGAAAGATCAACCGCCAATGTCGTTGCATAACCTTCTCGATGTTGCGTACGTGAAAGATTGGCCACAAACCAAAAAAATTTGCTACCGTCGTCGAAACGAAATAATGACACAATACCGACACTGGTGGGGTAAATAATTTAAAAGTTATAACCCAAAGCATGTTGTCAGAATCGCAATGAAAAAACGATTGGCAACAAAAAATTAAATGATCCGACAGCATCGGAGCCAAAAAGAATCAACACCCACCATTATCGATCGTCTTCGGTAAAACAACTCGACAAAGAATGTCGGCTCAAAAGGGTAGGACTCTGTCGATAGTTGGAATTTAATAACCCCTCTGACAAAGGTTAAAAACCCCAAGCAAAAACAATTACAACATCGGTTGAAAATAGGATCGAATAAAAAGTAGGAAATACTATGTTGTGTCGGCAAAATGTTGGAAATTATTTCGACACATCAGATCAAAATCAATAGGAAATCAGTTGGAAAAAATCAGGCTATAAATAAAAAATATCCACCGTGTTGGAAAAATGTTGGAAATTATTCTGACACATTGGGCCTAAAAAATGAGTTTTCTTAGTTGGTGTGAAAAATCAAACTTGTCCAACAAAACCAAGTTACTAAAATAAAACCTTCTTAAGGAACAAGATGTCTAAGTAAGATCAAAAGATAAGAAATCAAAGGGGGGCACTAAAACATGAAATGTTTTTAGGGTAGTGGTTGTAGCAGCAACAATTGGCGACTGGATGGTGAACACATATCTCTGGAAAAACTATCTTTCACATACAAAACTTCTTGATGACATTTCTTTAGACCAACTTGTCCCATTCTCATTCAAAATTATTTAAAAATCCAGAACATTTCTAGGAATGTAAGATTCATAACATCTCATTGATTTTAGTCCCTTGGGTATGGTAACCAAGTTTTCAAAGTCCCGATAACTCTTATGAGGCCAAAATGTGAGATTCATTTACCTATGCATTTGATTTCTTTTTCCTGAGACACCATAGGATCGTAACAGATTTTGGACATACGTATTCGTTTGTTCCTCATTCCCATGCCTTTTGCATTATTTTGATGCTTAAGACTTTTGTCTTTTGAGTCTTCCTGGATTGCTTCTTTTGTATTTGAGATTTTATTTAGGTTCTTCCATCCATGGTTTCCTTTTGTGTGAGTGACAATTTGTTTCATCTCATGGACGGAGAATAACCTTTTTGAGCAATCCATTCATCTATTGATTATGTTTTCAATATATCCTTTTGAAATATTTTCTTTTTTGGAATATTACTCTTTATATTAAGCCTTTTGTCTTTCATTTGCGGCATGATATTATTTTGAATACCATACACCTTCCTGTTCTACTTCTTTTCTGTGGGTCCTTTGACGTAAGCTTCCTAGAACATATATTAATGTGAATTGGATGGAGCCCCAAGATAGTATTCTAGACCTCTCCTACCTCTATTATTTAAAAGGGTTTAAAATAGGACTTCAATGTGTTCTTACAATAACTTCCCTTCAACAATCTATCAAATTAAAGAATCTTGTTCTGATTAAAATTTGACATAGATAAATTTCAATGAGCAGTTCTTGGATTAAAAATATTAGCAGTTTTTCCAAATTCCAATGTCCCCCAAGAACCAAAAGCTGAGCTGGCTTCTTACGAAATAAACTAAACTAAAGAAAAGAAAAACTGAAATAAATCAAATGCAAAGAAAATTAAATCAACAGAAAGAAAACAAACATAAATAAAAGAAAAAAAAATGTAAGGTTTATTTATGTACAAAAGACCTCTAAGGAATTAGGTAAAGTAAGTTTTGAGAAGCAAACCATTGACAAGAATATTCTCTTCCCCCCCTATAAATCCTGTAACTTATACGTTGAGGGGCCTAACTTTTCAGCAATATGAAATGGGCCAACCCATAGGTGTTGAAACTTAGTATGCTTTCCCTTTTCATCATGCGGGTGATCCCACTTGAGAACCAAATATCTTACTTCAAAGATTCCCTGCCCGGACTTATGTTTGTCAAACCACCTCTTCACAATCTCCTGCTGGTGTTTAAACCTCTCTTTATACTTGAGCCTAGACTCCTCTAGATTCAACAAGGTATTAATTCGATCTTGTAAAACCTCACTGCCATACCCTCTTGACGCTTGGGCTAACTGAGAAGATGACAATAAAATGTTCAGGGGTAAAATCGCTTCCTTTCCATAAACTAAAGTATAAGGTGGCAAGCCTAAGGAGTTCTTGGGTGTGACCCTATCAGCCCATAGTGCATTTGGAAGAGCTACATGCCAACTTCTCTGGTTTTCTATGACAATATTCTTTAAAATTATGATAAGGTTTTTATTAGTTGATTCAGCCAATCCGTTACCTTGTGGATAATAATTAGTAGAATAACACAATTTCATTCCTTTCTCATTAGCAAATTTAGTAAGCTTAATCGATGAAAAGTAAGACGCATTATCAAAAACCACGGAAATTGGAACCCCAAACCTGGTCATAATATTCTCTTGTAAGAAGTCTATGACTATGTCCTCATTCACTTTTCATAATGGAATTGATTCCACCCATCTTGTGAAGTAATCAATGGCTGTGAGGATGTATTTGTGTTGAAATGAAGAATTTGGATTGATTTCTCCAATGACATCAATTCCTCATTATTCAAATGGCTCCAAAACAATGACCGGTTGCAATGGCTCAACTTCCTTTGCTTGTCTCCCACCGCTTCTCTAGCATGTGTCACACTTTCAAACATAGGCATGAGCATCCTTAAACAAGGTTGGCCAGTAGTATCCAGCTCTTAGAATCTTGTGTGCAGTGGTATCACCTGAAAAGTTTCCTCCAACAGGACCATCATGCAATTCTTTAACAACTTTAGATGCATATTCTTGTCCTAGGAATATCAGAAATACTTCATGATAGTTCTTTTTGAAAAGAACCCCATCAATTATCTGATAAGATGCCAACTTTAAACGAAGTTCTCTTCTTTGTTTATAATTCCAATTTTTTGGTAAATATCCCTGTTGGAGATAATGTATTAGATCTCTGTACCAAGATTCTGGAGTTGTAAATATAGGACACATATCAATCATATGCAACTCAGCTTCATTTTCCCAATCATCGTCTTCATTGTTTTGAATTTCATCCATTAACTTGCAAATCCCTTGCCCGTTGATAATAGTGGTTGGTTTAAATTCCAAATCATATTCTTATAAATCTGCCACCCAATTTCCTCTTCTTTCTCCCAATTCTTTTTGCATGAAAAGGGTTCGAACTGCCAGGTGAGGCACAATCACTTTGGTTATATTTTTAAGAATGTAGGGCCTGAATTGTTTTACTGCTTTAAAGACTGCATACACCTGTTTATCAATAGCAGGGTAATTCAATTCAGCGCTTTGCAATGCAGTGCTCATAAATGATATGGGGTACTCATCTCCCCTTTCTTCCTTTTGTGTAAGAACTGCTGCGAGTGAGTTATCAGAAGCAAAGGTGTATAGGATAAAATATTTCTTAAAATCAGGGATTTTAAGTAAAGGTGCATGGGCTATTACTGATTTGATATTGTTAAATGTACCCTTTCCTATGTCATTCCATTTAAACTGTACACTTTGCTTAACCATTTGTTTCAAAGGATTTACTATTTGTGCAAAATCGGGAACAAACCTTCGAACAAAATTTATAGTCCCCATGAAAGATTGTATGCCTTTTTTATTGTGGGGTGAGGGAATCTATGCTATAGCTTCTATCCTCTCTGGGTCTATGGATATTCCCTTTTTAGAAATGATGTTACCCAACAACTTTCCTTTTAATACTACGAAAACACATTTCTTAGGATTCAAATAGATACCATATTTTCGATAGCAGTCACAAATTTGTTTTAGATGAAATGTAAGCTCTTCTCTCTTCTTGGAGAAAATGGTTACTTCATCCAGATAAACCTCCACACTGTGGCCAATTAAACCCTAGAAATAATTAAACCCTAGAAATCTGTATCCATTTCTCTTTGGAAAGTGGCTCCAGCATTAATGATCCCGAAGGGCATTCTCTTGTAAGAAAAAGTTCCCCATTTTGTACGAAATGTGGTTTTCAACCTATCTTGTTCTGCTACCAATACTTGGTTGTAACCTGAAAACCCATCCAGTAAGGAGAATAATTTAGAACCTGAAACCATTTGTAATATTTGCTCCATTGGCAGGTCTGGATAATTATCATTGTCTGAAGCATGGTTCAAATTCCTAAAGTATATGCATAGTCTTATTTCACAATATTTCTTTCTTATCAGCACCATATTTTCCACCCACTCTGAGTGCCTAATTCTGAAGATGATTTTCCCATCAAGTAACATCTTCACTTCACTTTGGATCAGGGGTTCCAGCTTGGGATGCATCTTCATCAGTGGCTGCTAAAATGGTTTCAAGTCCGCTTTGATAGGAATAACATGTTGGATTATGCGAGTATCATAAGTCTTCAAATCCTCATATGTCTAAGAAAAAAACATATTTATATTGTCGAAATAAACCGATGAATTTGCTTCTCTCATTCGATGAACAACATTTCTGGCAAGTTCACATACTTGGGTTTAGCCTATGTCCCAATATTAATCAGCTCATACTGCATAGTTGAACTATTTTTTTTTACATTGGCAAGCTTTCTGAACTTGCTATTCAAATCAAACATCCCTTCCAATGTTCTTACCCCTTTAGGTATGAATTTCCCACTTTGAAGATTGGCTTGATGTTCTTCATCATCGATCACTGAGTCTTTAAAAGTCTCATCATTTGTTAAGAACTCCAAAATTTTCTTATCATCATCAAATAGCCTTAAATTGGTTACATTGTTTGGTACATATGGCCTAAAAATCAATTCAATTGAGCATTTGTTATTAGTAGGCACTAATCTTGCAGCAGAAGTAGCTAACAAATTAGGTGTTGCATTTTTGTAGTCTAGGAATTGAATTGATATTAAAAGCATTAAAATTTGGTATAATTTCCCAAACTTCATTTTGGTAGCCTTTTAAATCTGGTTATAGGCAATGAATTGTGTTTCGAACTTGTTTGACAATTATTTTAGAATCCCCAAAAGATTTTAGATTTATTACTTTGAATTCAATGGCCTTTTTCAAGCCCTGGATTAGAGATTCATATTCTGATGTGTTATTAGTACATTCGAACTCTAATCTACAAGAGAGAAAATGTTTATTCCTTTCTGGATCAATCAGGACACAACCAACTCCTGATCCCTCTTGAGTTTTAGAACCATCAAAATATAACAACCAAAATTTATCTTCTAATTCTACAGGACTAGTGTTACTCTCTAAATTAGAAACTAAATTAACTATGTTACAATCAATCTTTTCAGTCTGTGAAAACTGAAGGAGCTCAGAATGTGTATCTGACTCACTATTGGATTCTTCTGCTTGATAGTTTCCAGGTTCAAGCTCTATGAAATAGTTACCCAAAACTGAACGAGAGAAATTTACAGGCTCATTTTCCCCCTCCAATTGCGTCACATTATGCTTCATGTGTGGTTCCCTCATCACTTTGATCTGATTTTGACAATTCTTATAGGGAAACCACAAGTGTGACCAGTCAGTTGCAAAGTACCCTTCCAATTTTGTAGATCAGTCCCTGCTTAAAATCAAACCATATGCTTATGGTATATCCACTACCATGATGTCTATAAACTGGCAAACCCTTTCATCTGTAGATAACCGTATTAGCACATTCTTCATTTCTCCTACCACCCTAACTCTTGTTCTATCCAACTGGATGATTTTGCATGAAGAAGGTGTGGGTTGACCATTTATCTTTCTACAAACTGAAAGAGGCATGACATTTGAGGAAGCTCCAGAATCTACCAAACAATTATGAACATTATGGTTAAAAATATCAAAGGATAATAAAAATGGCAAGGTTTTAGATTTAGACCCCCACCAATACTAGCTTCATTTATTTCGTTATCTAATTGAATATCATCCTGGGATCTACTAGGTTGTGGATCGAAGGCTTCCAGGAGCTTTCTTCTTTATTGAGGTAAGTTGCACATTTCAAATAAAGAAATATTTGCTTTGGTTTTCTTGATATCCTCAATTATGTCATATCCCATATCACATTCTTCCAGACTTTTCTTATTGCTTTTTGTTTTATTTTCCACAACACTCACAGGCTTAATTATTGTTGTAACTTTCTCTTTAGAGGTGACCAAATCAGACTTAGGTGGTGTTTGGGTATTGCTGCTGATATTCTCCATACTTTCTTGAATCTTCCTAATCTTGGGTAGTAATAAACTTTCATCCATTATTGGTCCTTTGCTTCTTGTGGTGATATTAACTGCTAAAAGTTGAATTTCCTCACTAGGTTCCTCCTCCTCTAACCCCAACATAGGTGCACAATCCCACAACACCATTGTTGTTTTAGGTGACTCCTCTAGTTCATTTGTCCTTTCTTCTTTTACTTCAGGCTCTGTTATTTGAGCATCTAATATTTGGTTCATAACCAGATTCATTGAATTAATCCATTGTGGATAATTTTTTTCAGAATGAGGTTCTTGATGAAATGTATAGAAATTATCCATTCCTACCTCATTAAAATTTAAAACAGAAGAACTATATACAGAGGGTTGAGATGTGCCACCTTCCTCTCATTCTTGAAAAAAGTTTGAACTATTTTTTGGATGAACTGGCTTCTTTATCCTTTTCTAAATCAACAATCTTGCTTGATAACTTCTTTACCATTTGAACAACATTTTCTAATTCACTTGAATGTTCCTCTTTAGGTCTGGTCAACAACAAAGGTTTCTTACTGCTAAAATTCCTTATATCTGGTTCTGCAGTATGTTTGTTTATACTTTCAAGTTCAGCCTCTACTTTTTTGGCTTCTTCATAAGTTTCTACCAAAGAAGGTTTTACTGACCTCTTAAAAAACATTGCTATGTCGGTGGAAAGTGCTGAAGTATGATATTCCATTAAATTTTCTTCATCAGGTTTTATTGCAACACTGAAATTATTTAAATAGGCAGCAAACCTCTGACTAAAATCCTGTGCTTTCTCTTTCTTGTCCATCCTCATAGCAAGAAATTTTTTCATGAGAGTGGCAATGGTTATTTGGCTACCAAACTTTCCTTTAAACAATCTTTCAAAAGTATCCCAATTTGTTATAGAATTTGCTTGTAAACCAAAATACCTGGCTGATGCTTTAGTTTCAAAAGTGTGTGGAAACAACATGCACACTACATCTTCATGATCTACTGCTAAAAGTTCTAGATCCAAATGAAAACTCTACAAGTGATCATCCACATAAATGCCTTTTCCTGTATTAAACATAGACAATGACTTAACAGCATTCTAAGGCAAAGCATGCAACAGAGCAGCCAAGTTGAGTGGTTTTCTGGCTCTCCAAGTTGGTGGTGGTGGATTCATAGGTTCATTAGCATTTAGGGGGTGCATTCCCAACCATGATTATGAAAGGATATTGCGATGGAGACTGAATCAGTGACTGCAAAGGTGACTGAAAAATGGGGAATATGGTCCCAACCGATTAAGTGGTTGAACAATCTCGTGTAAGGACAAATTCACCAATTCTTCCAAATTTTCCACCAAAATCGAATCTTCCATGTAAGTGGGTACTCTTATGGGAGCTCTCCTTCTTGGTAATTCAGGGATTGTCTGTAATCCTCTAATCTTCTTCACATAATACCTTAATGTGTGTCTTCTCGGGTGATTTACTACTTCAAAAGGAATAGGGTAGAGTTGTTCTGGAACTTCTACTTCAGGTTTTACCTGTTCTTCAGCAATGAAATCTTCTAGAAACCTAGTCTCGGAGCTATCACCAGTGGAATAGTTTATAATAAATGGATTTCCTCTTCTAGCCATGCACTAGTGGCCCTCCTTCTAGCACCAAAACTGTTGATGCCTGAAAAATCCCAGGTACCGACAATAGGGATTCTCCCCAATAATCGTTCCTAATTAGACCGTTTATCATTTGGAATGGGGAATCCATCTGGTTAGCGGGCCGACTATCGTATAATTAAAGAAAGTTTTAAATCTGTTTTACTGGTAATGGTCCAATCCATAGTTTATTATTTTATATTTAGGAATGAAATCCAAGTGCCTAAACTAAATGCAAGTGATAAGTGAGTAAGAACCTCACTAGAGATGCACAGGTCATCCCTCCGTCTTACTGCTCCTTCCCCACAATCACTCTACGAAAGCAAAGAAACAACTAATTTATTCTAAACTATTCTAAACTATCCCGAGGGAGCAAAATTTATATTAGAATGAGTAATATATTGCATTGTTTGCACATAGAATCCTACATGTAGGTGTTAAATTCTCCATTCATAAACTGCAGAGATAATTCAACAGGTTGGAATGATCTCACAGTTATGCAGCAAGCTAAAACAGAAGTAGTTCACATTCAGCAATCCACATAATCCATATTGAAGCTCATACAGTCCTTCCTCCAGCCAAAATATTGGTTCTCTTTATTTATAAAAGGAAGTAGTTCTCCTTACAAAAAAGATTCAGTGCATGTGTCTGCTAGAAAAAGGCATCTATCTATTGTACTCTACCTCTACTTATACTTTTACAAAATGAGTTTTCAACTACCCTAGCCTCTTGGGATTCCTTAACTCTTCGATTATAAAATTTTGTCCTCTAGTGTGCTCACTAGGAAAATTGGAATAAATACAAAATATTACATAAAATGCTTCCACATGTGAATAAAACAAAACATATTCAATGGGCCCAGCTAATCCATCCATGAATTGTTTCCATGCAGTCGCATCTGCAGCTATGGTCCTAAAGTCCATAGGTTACAATATTCTGACTGTTAGTTCATGCATTGCCAGCTGCGACTTTATCTCTGTTGTTTTTGGTGGAGTGACTTTGAGTTGGTCTTCCATCAGAAAATTACTAACTCCAGCTTGTTCCACCAAACTTTTTACCACTTTTTCATTAAGGCCTTTAACCTGTTGTATGTTCAGCTCATCTTTCTGCAGCCTATCATGAAGGTACTTTAAATGCTCTTCAGTGACCTGGAAACTCTTGAAGTCTCTTTGCTGCATAGGTATGCAATCTATTATGTGTCATAAGCAACCTTTTGTAGAAATCCATGCATTTATACAATGTTTTCCCAACCACGGTTTTCATCCTTGCTGCTGAAATCCATGAGTTCATACTCGATCTTCAAATTCTCTGTACTATTTTGAGGTGCATTTTCTGTAATTTTTGTATTAGCTTCAAAACAAATCAGTTGACCTTGGATAATTTCTACAATTTCCTGAGTTCTCATTCTAAAGTCAGTGGATATTACCGAGATCTCTTGTATTCTGGTTTCTTCCTTCTTAATCTTGTAGATTTTTTCTGCAAGTTTTAACTGAACTTGATATATTTTCCTTCTGAGCAAGAGAGCATGATCTTGGAGAGGTGTTATATCCATGTTCTGCTCATTTGTTGTCTTAAACAGAACCTCCAAAGAACTATTTTGTGCCTCCAATTCTGCAACTCAGGCCTTCAACTCCTCTAATTGTTTATCAGCTGAGGTCCTTTGTGTCTCTAGCCCTGCAATCTTACTTTCTGGGTCCTTCTTTTCTCCATCAATAATAGTATTTGTCAGTACCAAGGACTCTTTTTCTGCTTCCAGGACTTGGTAGGCCTCCTGGAGCCTTTCTAAATTTGAAAGGTTGGCCTCATGCTTCCTTTTCACCTCTCGGTCTTCCCCTTGTTCTTTTCTCAGGGTCTCTTTTATTTGTGCCATATTTTCTTTGTATTGGTCCACAACTCCTTTCAGTTTTCCAACATTATAAGCACTTGCCTATGTAGATGCAACACTGAGCGAGGCCATTTGTTCTCGAACTTCATCTGTATTTTTCTTGACATCGTTTTCAGTAACCATGGCTACCTCAGGTTGAGTACCCATTTTCATCTTCTTTTCAGATCTCCAAACAATTGTCTTCCTCTTAGAATTAAAAAACACTTGATCCATACTTGCAACTGCATGCTACTTAGATGGAGTAAAGGGTACTAATCCTAACTTAGTAATAGGGACGTGGCCTCCTGTTAATATATCTCCTGAAGTAGAAGGAAGACTCTCTGAATTGTCCTGGGAAGAAAATTGTTCCTGATTCTCCCTATCTTGCTCTTATTGCTCCTTACGTCTCAGTTCCTCAGTTATCCTCTCTGCTTTTTCTTTTTCTCGGTCAGCTAACTCCTTCTATATTCTTTCTTCTTCATCCTTTCACTTCTGCTCCTCTTCTTCTTTCTCTCTTTGAGCCTCTTCAGCCAACAATTTCTTTGCTCCTTCGACTAATCTTTATGTTTCTTCTTCCTTTTCTTTCTGAGTAGCATCTTCTTCCTATGTTTTCTATTCAGTGGTACTGTTGCTGCTACCTTTTCCTCCTGAAACTGTGATTTTCCTCTTGAAACACTTGTTCAGAGCATTCATATTACAAGCATCACGGTATAATTCCTCATCTTTGTCTAAGTGATCAGAGTACTCAAAGTTTACCTTCACAATTGCACGGTGTGTAGCAACCTTGCCTTGAGAATCATTTCTATGGAAACTTTTCTCACCAAAATGAAAATTTTCCAGTTCTTTCACAAAATCTTGTGCGCTTTTAACTTTGGAAAATTTATAACTGTCCACATAGAAAGGCATTGGCAGGAAGACCGCCTTCTCCATATCGAACAGAAAATTCCTGAAACCATCCAAAAAGAGTTGTCTTATTACTTCCTTATGTACTATATAATCAGTGGCATACTTGGGCAGTAGTGAAGGGGCTTTAGTTCCTCCATACATTCTCAAATAAGTGCCCTCTTCAGCAAAGAAATAATCTCCATATTCCCTTATAGCTTCTAAGGCACCCTAAAAAATGCATTTACATTCCTCAAGAAAAATCAACTGATAAAGTGGCATTAGGAATTCCTCACATATGAGCTTGTAAGAGCTATGATACTTGTGAACCCATAAAATTTGGTATGCAGTGTAAATGGGTGCTTTTCCGTCCTTCCAGCTGCAATTCATATTCTCGAATGGGTACAGGAAACACGGGGGGGGTCAATTGGTAGGAAATATCCTATCACGTCCATTCATATTGGGGAATAAACTACGATACATAAATGAGAAAATATATTGCCCTGTATTAAGGGGCCAAGGGGGCATAATTATGTTATATGACAATACAAATATTTAGGGTATATTTTATTACATTTCGTGGAGAAGCGATGCAGGGGAGGTAGAGGGAAAATTAGGAGACAAGGGCGAGACAAGGGAATGCAGTATTGAGTTTGATGAAGAAGGAATACTCAATCAGGATGCAAGATAGTTGATGTTAGTTCTCTATTGAAGGGTTTTCATGTTACTCATGTGCTTGGTTGATTAATGGATCTTCAAATTGTTAATGGAATTAAGGTAATGACCAACAATCAATGACCAATGATGCAAATATAAGGAACCAGAACGATGAAGTCAATTAAGTGGGATACATGAGATGAAATGGACCAAAACCATCCACCATAAGAGAGTTTTAATGTAATGTCTCCATTTAAAAACTTTCACAAAAACACACACTTTATTTTTAGGTATAATCTTCCTTAGATGGCTTACTCACAATCATATATGAATATTCTATGTTAAATATTTTAAGGACATAAAATGTTGGATAATAAATGACCTCTCTCCATGTTATGGTTATTATACCTTTAATAGTTTGTTAAACACTTACAAATATATGTATATAAATGCGAATTGATTATTGAAACTAGATTAATTTTACCACATTAATTCAATATTAATATATAATCCTTGAAAAACTTATTATTATAATATTTCATACTAAATACATACATAAATTATTAATCAAATAAATTATATATATATATATA